>CAJNIZ010022758.1:13586-29959 GCA_905231905.1 Symbiodinium pilosum
TAGGGGATACCCTAAACCTCAACCCCAAACCCTAAACCCTAAAACCCTGAATCCTAAACCCTAAACCTCAAACCCTAAACCCTAAACCCTGAAACCCTGAATCCTAAACCCTAAACAGTAGTTTCGATTTGCTTTTCCATTCCACGAAGAAGGCACTCAGTACCGGCTCGCCCTGACTCGTCAGGTGTACCACCTGGGGACAGGCAATATGGAATCGATGCGTCTAAACTAAGGGTTTAAGGTTTAGGGATTTAGGGTTTTAGGGTTTAGCGTTGAGTCGAAATCATTAATCCAAAGCTCTAAACCCTAAGCCATACAAACCCTAAATCGTGGAATCCAGAGTCCTAGATCCTTGATCTTGCAGTATCTATGCTTGCCATTGGACCATGCGAGTTTCTCAAAATGGGGTGGCTTTAGTAATTTAGGGACGCCAAGAGCTACATAGGATTACCGGGGTCCCTACCGAGGACTGTAGAGGGATTGCTTTGAGAAATGCTCTCAGAAGAGGACTACATAAAACCCTGAAAAAAAAGCTATCACCAACTTCTCACCACCTTTGGAGCCCCTGCAACGCTAAACCTAAAGCAGAAGTCCCCCTCAGCCACTCCTCTACAGGGATCAGGCGGAAACTACAAAGTGCCATTTTCACGCGGCTTCTGAGTATTCTCACCACGCCTGCTGCTTTGGTATTCTTTCCAGACTTTCTGCTGCTTGAGGGAGAAGAAGAGAGTGGATCTAGAACTGGCATCATGTACTCCCCGTATCGAACCCTGTCACACTACCTATACTCACTCCTCCGCTCTTCCAATCAGCACCGGCCAGGAAAGCCGATACTCTGCACAAAGATGAACGGAAGTTTATGGACATGCTTCCAGGGTGACTTAAACAAGGATCCACCACAATCCTGTTGTGATTTACATGTTATTTCTACTTTTCCACGACGTTCTTCGGAGCTCCCTTTAGGAGGACCCACACTGAGGTTAGAACAGCTTCTGCATGGAAGCCCCATGCAGAAATCCGGTTGCAGTTACAGAGCAACTGCCGCTCTTAACCTGTCACTCTTAGGTAATCCCCTCAATGTATCCCCCATCCCCCAGACCTGACTGTACCCTAGCCTCGGCGATGTCCTCAAAGCGCATCCTCTTCCAGAACTCCACGACTTTTGTGTCGGGCTCTGAAGGAGCAGTTGGCAGTGCATTGGTGGTGGACATGGCAGCAGGTGTCGCTTTAGCGAAGCCGGGCGAGTATGCTGGTGAGTATGCCGGTGAGTATGCCGGCGAATACGCTGGCGAGTACGCAGGAGCCCTTGTCTTTGCCGGCACAGGAAGAGGCGGAGGCAGCTGTGGGACAAATACTGCTTCCCTCTCCAAGGTAACCTGGTCAGCTCAGAACTTCTTTTGCCCCCTTGAACAACCTAGCATGGATCCCTAGATTCTATATATCTACCTATATATATATGTATATATATATATGTGAGCTATAGTCTTAACTCCTAGCATCCTCCTTAATAAGCCCTACGATACTCCCCTAAAATAATCCCCTATATAACCACCCTTAGACTATAGCTCATATATATATATATATAAATATACATCTATATATATACACACACATGTTTTATAGATCTGTCGGTTATAATAACCCCTTGATTTTATTGAAACCTCTGAGGGCCTTGATGATGAACTTGGCAAACTCAGGCCCAGAGCCCGCAGCCCCGAACGCAGTTGCTGCTATCCAGCCACCTCGAGGCTGCAGGGGCTTAGGGTTGAGGGGTTTAGGGTTTAGGGCCTCGGTTTTATAACCGAAAACTGTGGGGTTTAGGGTTTAGGGTTGAGGGTTTAGGGTTTAGGGCTGAGGGTTGAGGGTTAGGGTTTAGGGGGTTTAGGGCGGAGGGTTTAGGGAAGCTATGATGATCAGGGACTGTTTAAACCCAACCCCCCCAAAATAGGGCCCCTGGCCCCTAAACGAATGTAGTTCCTGGGGTTTTGGGGATTTAAACTGGTGCAAGATTTCCTCTATCAACTATAGTAAAGAAATTTTGGCAACCCCAACCCCCTCCCAAACGAGAACCCTATGGCCCTAACACTCTCATAGGACTTATATACGGCTGTGGCTACCTGAGTTAGGGTTGCCAAAACCCCCTTGTTGGACGAAAGGACAGGATGCTTTCAGGGTCCTTAACATGCAGGAGGCGGCCTCAGGAACCATAAATCCTAAACCCTAAACCCTAAACTACTAGGGTTTAGGGCTTAAATCCTAAACCCTAAACCCTAAACTACTACATCCTAAACCCTAAACCTTAGACCCAACAAAAACCTGAGCGGATCATGGGGGGTACTAGACATAGGAGTTGTTGTGACGCCGCAATGTCACAAGAAACTGCTACTGCTGCTGCTCCTCCTCTTGAAAATTCTACTACATGTTACCAAATATAGAACCATAAACCCCCTAAACCCTAAGCCCTAAATCCTGAACCCTAATCCATAAATCCCAAACCCCAACCTTCAAAACCCTAAACCGTAAATCCCCAGTCCTGGTAAACCCTCAAACCCTACTATTCGAGCCGGCCACTTGAAGACAAATACCCAACGCTGCGCAGGGAGCCTATGCGCTGGTTTAGGCAAGGGCTAAGGGTTTAGGGTTTAGGGTTTACGGTTGGGTTTTCAGGATTTGACATTTATGAGGTACGTTGGGTATAGGATTTAGGGTTTAGGATTTGGTGTTTAGGGTCTAGGGTTGGGGCTTGGAATCCAGGATGCAAGAGAGGGTATATGGCAGCTGTTCAAAATATCTGCCCCCAAAACAGCCATTAGGCAGGTTTCATGTTTGCCCTATTTGGTCCTAGGCCCTAAATCGTAAATCTTAAACCCAACGGAACTCTAGAACCACCCCCCAAAGAAGTATTGTCGAAGCCATGGGCGTCTCTGGGCAGTACCCGTACTTCGGCACGTAATAGTTGGGGGGGTGATTATGAGAATGGGACTCACTGTTTGACAGCTGGCCACACAAGTAGCTTTTCCTAGGGGTACTGGAGCAATAGTAGCAATTGCAAACCAGTAACTATGCAGCCCATGGAGATGCTCGCACACCTATTGCCATCCAAAAGGCTGTTGACAGGAATATGCATCTTCTTAGTATCATGGGCAGCATATTCCGTTCCAGTACCTTCCACTTGCCCCAAATCCTCACTCCCTGGTACTTTTGTCCTTAACTGTAAATCCCGTGTAACAGGGACAAGCAGAAGCATGCTATGTACCCCGAGGGGCACATCTTCAGCACAAATCCCTCCGCAGTTTAGGGTTTAGGGTTTATGACCTGAGGAACCCTACATACACTTACTGAAAACCATAACCTCAGGTAACCCTGCGCATACTGCTGCTGTCTGGCCGAGCATCCACCGGACTCAATCACGCCACTCTCCGCATTCAGCTGCTTGTCCAGGTCCTAGTGCTCTGCAAACACCATGCAGCCTAAACCCTACACCCTAAATCGAAAACCATAGACCCTAGGCCTCAAACCCTAATCCCTAAACCCTAAACCCTAGGCTGGACTTCCCGATGCTCGCCACTAGCGGCTCCGGGTATAACTTCAATCAAGGTAACAAGGCTCAGGGCTTGGGCATGGGGTCTTTGGAATGGAGGGCTTACGACATGTACCGACTGCTGTGAAGGGGGAATGGGGGTTATATTGGGGTTTTTCTACGTTATATTGGGGTTTATTGGGGTTACATTGGGGTTTATTGGGGTTATATTGAGGAAGGGGCCTCTACCTGAAGAACCATTCGGCACAGAAATTTGTGCAGTAAACGTTGTTCACGTTGCCTGCTTGCACTACCGCTCAATTTCAAAAGTGCGCGTTTCAGTTCTGTTTCGCAAACGTACGGTCTTGTCATTTGCACTCAAGTCGCGCTTCGGTTTTCTGCTCGTTTGCGCCTGGCAATATTTGAATTTCGCGCTCGTTTACATTACGAAGGAACACTTGATCACCCCGAAAAAGCATGGAGCAGAAGTTTCTGCTCAATTCGCTCGGCAGGCATTTTGGTCCCTATCTTACGCCTAATAGTAGTCCTCACCCGAAACCCTGGGCCCTAGCCGTCCCCCCACCCACTACGCACCTGGGTGTCATAAGGCTCGGGTTGTGGGCCCCTCTGGGTTTATGGTTTAGGATTCAAGTAAGGCTCAGGGATTTGGGGTTTGGGGTTCAGGATTTAAGCTTACCTTCATGCTTGGCAAGGTTTCACAAGGTACAACGAATTGCGTGTCAAAAGCCAATGCCCCTGGTTCGGTAGGGATTTTGTAGAATGATGGAGTTGTAGAATGATAGAAGCCAACTCTTAAGACACCCCTACTCCCTAAGCCCTAAACTCCTGGGGTGTCTTCAGCTGAGCTCGAAACAATCCTCCACAAGGAGCCCCCACAATCCAGAAGTCGCCCCTTCCAAGGAAGTCTCACATGTTGAGGAATGAGCAAACCAGACCCTCATCCCTAAACCCTATAACCTTTTGGAAAATGTAATGGGACCACGGAAGAGTCCTGTAGCGCCCGGGGCGGCTCTGCTGTTTTTGCAGGCGTGGAGTCTTCGTTGATTTCGATGGCTGGCAGCTCTTCTACTCCCTTGGACCGCAGGCGGGTAAGGCTAAGGATCCTTTTTAGGGTTTAGGGTTTAGGGTTTAGTCGTTTTTACAGTCTCAGGCCTTTGGACCAATGAGATTTAAGCTCTAAACCCTAAACCCTAAACTGGCTTTCTGAATCGCCTCTTGGATTTTGGAACTTGTCCTTAAGCCTTCTTTGGGCCTGACAATCTCAGCTACCCAAAATTCAGAGACCCTGAGACCCGTAATGCCTACGCCTGCAATTCTTCGCATATTGACTCTAAAGCCCTGGCAGCCAAATGCAACAGCTCATTTGAATGGAAAACTCATCGGAAGCTCGAGGTACGTTCCAAGATAAAAAAATGATGGGCCGCTGAGATCTAAAAGGGCTCTGGGTCCTTCGTGTATAGCTATGTTCCATAGCGATCAAAGTCTTGGAGGGGGTCACAGCCTAGAATTCCGCCACTGCCTGACTAGCTTGATTGTCCGGCTATTTCACGGCCCATAAGCAGTCCTTGAGCATATGATTGGCCCAGGGCACGCCGAGCGAGTGAGGCTCATTAAAAAGCTGACAGGAGTTCCTTAGCTGCCCAGTAGCATGTTGTGCAAATTATCTCACAACTTTTTACTTCAAAGTAATAAGGTGATTTTAGTAACCCCGGACAATCCCTACCTAAATTTGGGACCCTATAAAAATCATATGCTAGTTATGGGGTCATTGGTAGAGGGGTTGGTGCAGCCCACATCATGAAGCAAGACCATGAAAAATGTTGCTGTCAAAGTATGCAAAAGGTTCTGGCACAAAGAGATTAGTGACTTTCCCACATCGCCAATCTTCCTCAGCTTGGAACCACAAAGACACGCCCCTGTTGGTCCATTCACCGCCGCTGAGCTTGCTTAATCTTGCAAACCATGTCAGCTCATCTTCCCCGTTTAGCTGGGTGATGCTTGAACTCGACACTCAACAGCAAAGGGCACACTCTCATTGAGTTCAAGCAACCATTCGCTAAAATCTGGAAGATGAATCTTATCTGGACCCTAGACCCCGGTTAAAGTAAAGCCCAAAACCCTTTTACATTGTCATGAATTCCATTATTCTGCATGCTTTGGGGCGCCAGGTAGCTCCTAAACCTTCGCCGGGAGCAATCGCTCTTGAACCCCTTCCCAACTCAAACAATCCAGTCTGAGTTGCTGTTGAGGAAATCGAAATTAGGCACAAGCTAAGTTAGCATAATCAGGAACCCAAGTAAACCCTATATAATCCCTATGTAACCCCCTATATCATCCGTATACCTATAATATACCAGACGTCCCTCGCTCTGGCAACTTAACCCAATATCACTCCTACTGCCCATTTCAAGGCAACTTGCAAGTTCTCAAGCGCAACTCAGTAAACATAGACTGGACTTCCAAGAACCCTGAACCCTAAACCCTGAGCCCAAACCCTAAATCCTAAGAACCAATGGCAGAATCTGAAATGAGGCCAACCTAAGACTGCTTTGTATACAAACCATCATTGAAGGTGAGGTTTAGGGTTTGGGGTTTAGGGTGAAGTCGTTATAATCTGCCCTGAGAACCCGACCACCCTTGAAAAAGTAAAGCAGGAGCTTTCACGATAGAATGCCCTTGCAGGCATAAGGAAACCAAACACATATCCGTTTTATGGTGATTTCAATTTACCTTCTGGTTGTTAGTAGGGAGTACGGGAATAGAATCCCGATGCAATCCCTCTATAACAGATTCCCATACTCCCAACAAACCCCGAACCCTAAAGCGGAATTAAACCTAAACGCCTACCCCACCCTATAACATCCACTTGAGCTACTGTCTAAACTCCTAGTATCCCCCTTAATATCCCCTATAGTAGTCCCCTATATAATTCCCTATATAACCCCCTTTAAGGAGTTTAGACTATGGCTGACTTTATTTGTCCAGCTAGAGCTTCTTTTCGACCTGGGCAATGTCCAGATCAGTGATCTCTGTCTCAAGCTCTACGATGGTCTGCCGGCCTCTGCAGGGAGGGCTTAGGGTTTATAGTTTATAGGTTAAAGGGTTTTGGATGTAGAGTTTAGGGCTTAGGGTGTATAGTTTAAAGGGCATAGCGCTTTTGGATGTCGAGTTTAGGGCTTAGGGTGCATGACTTGTGGGGTATAGGCTTTTGGATGTAGCGTTCAGGGTATGATTTATGGGGTCTAGGGTTTGGGCTGTAGGGTTTAGGGTGTATGATTTATAGGGTCTAGGGTTTGGCATGTGGAGTTTGGGGTGGAGGGCATAGGGCCTAGGTTTGGGTTTGAAGGCTGCGGGTTCAGGACTCAGACTTCAGGTCCTAGATGTTGAAACACAATCTTGGGCTCTTCAGTGAAAGGAGCCGTATTTGCCCTAAACGCTGAACCCTAAGGCCTAAACCGCTGTCCAGCCTTCGTGCGCGTGCGTGATGATGCCGGGGGCACAGTGAGTCTTGGCATACTCGTAGTTCTTGGACCAGTTCACGAAGGCGATGTTGTTCCAGAGATAATTCTCCTAGATTCGGGCAAATACATGAAGACCTTCTTCAAAGAAGACGTTCAAAACAGAAGCCAAACAAAATACCTGTACTTTCAAGTTTACAGAGCTTCTGAGTTCTTCATTTTCCCCTTTGCAAGCACCGGCAGCATGATCCGATCAAGAGCCTTAGGGAGCGCAGACGAAGGCGGCATGCAAGCGTCGGGGTTTTAACCGGGTTTCAGCGCCTGTGTACATCCAGCTTCCATTTCATGTTCCACCTTCTTTTCCATTGGATGCTCCGCTTAAACCTAAACCCTTTAATGCTTTAATAGAGTTTCCACCATGGGCTATTAGACCCTCAAATTCCCTATTAGAACCCTATCAGGGGTAGATTAAGGTACCCTAAAGGTCTAATAGCCCATAGTGGTTAGGCTTCAGGGCATTTTGAAAGAACTTCTTGGCTTGCGACCATCATGGTGTTGGTGACCTCTGCCAGTCGGTTCCGCACGAATTTCAGCGTGCTCAACGCCAAGTCCTGATTGCGGAAGATCGGCAAAACCGCACTGGTACAATTTCTCATTCATGCTCAATGTAGATGCGAGGTGAAGAACACTAAGCCCAAAACCCAAAACCGTCTTTAAGCCCTGTAAATCCTAAACCCCTAAACCCTGAACTCTCAACCTTGGACGTCTTCTTCGCTATCAGCCTCAGTGTGCAGCGGACATGTGGAGGGCGAGGGGCTGGGGTTTAGGGTTTTATGAGGTTTCGGGTTTAGGGTGTTGGGCTAAGTGTCCAGATTTTCGGGCTCGTGTGGGGCTGGGATTTTCAAAGTTATGGCTTGTTACGCAACGGTCCCTTTGAGCAGGATGCTAACGATGAGGACACCGCATGAAGCCCCATCAAATCAGGGTAAGTGTCAGAATGTCTCTGCTGAAGCCCTGGCAACAGTTGTGTCATGAAGATTTAGAGAACGCTCACGAACAAAGTCTACACTCCCCAAACTGATATGGACCAGAAATTGCTCATTGAAGACTAAAATCCCCTCAAACTGTGCTCTTGGGGAAGGTAGGCCCCGTAAATCCCAACCCTCTAAGCTGCCTAAACCCTGAACCCTAAACCCTAAAACTTATAAACCCTTCACCCTGAAACCCTGAACCCTAATCGCTAAACCCTTCTTCTGGTTCAGTTGAGGAGCATCTCTCCCCCCAAGCAGCTGAGAGTGTAAGCTTTGTCCTGGGCTTAAGCTGAAGGCTTTAGGGTGTAGGGTTTAGGTTTTAGGATTTGGGGTTTTGGGGTGTAGGGTTTAGATTTTAGGATTTGGGGTTTGGGAAATAGGGTTTAGGATTTGGGGTTTGGGGATGTAGGGTTTAGGTGTTAGGATTTGGGGTTTGGGGTGTAGGGTTTAGGTTTTAGGATTTGGGGCTTGGGGTGTAGGGTTTAGGTTTTAGGATTTGGGGTTTAGGGTTTGGGGTTCAGGTTGATTCTTTTTGGAGGTTAAGGGTGTGTTGTTTTGTTTAGGGCTTTATGTTTAGGGTTGAAGAGAAGCCCAAACTGATCGTGTCAGGGTAGTAGTAGGGTGGGACGCCAGAGAGAGAGAGAGAGAGAGATCGAGAGACAGGGAGAAAGAGCGAGATTCTAGAGCCTCTAGACCAACGAATTCTGCAGGGTTGTACTCGAATTATGGGGCGCTATGTCCGCCAAATGGTCTTGTGTGGCGGGGACCTCTCCTGCACCCTAGCAAACCTCCATCCTAGAAGCTTATGAGCCCAGCAGCATCCACAAACCGTATGAGCCCTCCACTTATAGAAGGGGAAAAGCCAAAAAATATCACCCATATAAACACTATATGACCCCTCTATAATGCATGTATGACCCTTCATAATCCCTATATACTCCAAGAAAGCCCCATGGACACGCCATAGAACCCTAGAAACCTGAAACTGTTACTTGAACCAGTCAGGGCGCCATCATCTGTGCTCCAATTGCGAACCCCACTGCCTCTTCTGAGGGTTTAGCAGTTGTGTCTGGGGGGGTCAAGTGTTTTAAGCTTTGGGCTTGAGGTTTGGGATAATAGGATTGTGGGCTTGAGGTGTGGGGTTGGGTTAAATCGGGAGTGTACATTGTACATGCAGGTATGGCAAAAAATGTAAAGGGGCGTATGCATTCACGCCGTGTGCATGCATGCGCGCATGCATAACATACATATACGAAAAGATACAAATGGACGTAGCTTTGCTCTTTTTGCCTGACATACTTGATGGACTGCAATGCTCCAAATTACTATTCGTTCCGCCAAGCCAAGGCAGTTAGATTGCCAGACACTGATGTTACTTATGACTGTCACAGTCTTGTAGCTGTTCAGGAATAAAAGTAACAGGATATTGCCTGGTCATAACCTGGGCTTTCCCCGCCTAATTGAACTGGTAGACCCAATGGGAAGCTATGCTTTCATTTCCTACTACCAACCAGCTAGACCCTAAACCCGAAACCCTAAAGTCTAAACCCTAAACTCCAAGCCCTAAACCCTAAACCCTAGACTCTAAACCCAGCCTCCCGCACCAGTGTCAGCCAGAGCTGAATAGCTTCGCGTCGGGAGTCGGGGGTCATGTCAGTTTCCGCAGCGAAGATATTCGAAGGCAGGCCGCTTTCGTCACCCTTTTCATGAAGTCATGGACATTGAGGAATGACACATCGTTCTTGTCTAGGTACCCCAAAAATTTCAGAATTTTACGGGCCATTTTATACCAGGGACCCAAAAAAACCTTTGGATCTATCGTGCTGGAGAATGCCTAAAGCTGCCTTAAGCTGCTTCGAACCTGTTCCACTGGACTGTTTAGGGTTTAGGATTTAAAAGTCTAGGATTCAGGGTTTAGGGTTCAAGATTTAGGGATTTAGGTTCGGGGCATTGTTAGCCACCTTGCACCTACGCAGTTCCACCCCCAAGCCAAAAATCGTTGGAAACTTGTCTACATCAGTGCTCCCGTGAACGGACCTGTGCCAAGCTAGTTGATGGGGTCTCACATGGCCCGAACCCTATAATCGAGAATCAAATAGGAAAAGAAAATGGAACATGAAATGGAAACCCTAGGTCCCTTTAAAGGGTAAATAGGCATATGATATCCCTATAATGGAGAAGTAAATGGAAAAGACAATGCGACATGAAATGGAAGCTGGTGTAATATAGGAATTTTGTGTAGGGTTCTATAGATACAAAAAACCTATGCCCCGAAAAGGTATGTTCTCAAAACATCCACCGTGCCGGTAGAACGGGGTTCGGGTTTAGGGTTCGATCATAACATCCCGAGCCTCGTTTTTTACCGAACACTGTGGTACGGCTGCTTCAAAAAATTCTGCATGACGCTAAGTACACTATGCACTTCAGGAATCATTGGAATTCGGCATCACTAGGTCATGCAAGAATCATATTAAATATCCCCCGCCGTAGGTAATGGTACTCTATCGGAGCGAGGGGAACCCTGAACTCTAAACCTGAGCCCTACCTAGACCCCAAATCCCAAACCCTAACCCCAAACCCTAAACCCCAAACCTTCAATCCTAAACCCCAGACCCTAAACCCTAAACCCAAACTCTCCCCCCCACCTTCATATCCCCAATCATGAGTACAGGCTCGCTCATGGAGCCCGGATCAGTCCATGCCTCATTCATCTGGTGCCTCAGGGTTAGTGTTTAGGGTTTATTGAAGGCTTAGGGCTCAGGGTTTAGGGTTTGGAGTTTCGGGTTCAGGGTTTAGGCGGTTTAAGGCTGCGAGGTTTTGGAGCTTTGAGTTTAGAGCTTATACGGTCTGCATTGGGTTTTGGGATTACAGTTTGGGGATTCGCGAATAAAGTTACAAGTTCACGGATTAGGCGGATTTAATGGTTTAGGACTCAAGTTATAGGGACTCGCCCAAACCCTAAACCCCAAATCCCAGACCCTAAATCCTGGTTTTACGGCTTAGGGGGCCCCAAGTTCAAAGTTTGCAGGCTTCAGGGTTCAAAGAACGACCCCCGACAAATTCCCCCTGCACAACCCTAAACCATAAACCTCAAGCCCTCTATGTATACGCCATATTGCTCCTTTAAAGGGCCCCATAGCAACCCCAAGGTGATAACCTATGCCAGCTTAACCGACTATATGATTTTAGGATCCCAGAAGTCAGCAGGTTGATGGAAAACCCTTCAGCCGCGAGGCAGCACATCCCCCTCGTGCCCAACAGCCATCAGGTCTTTGACCCACTTATCGCGGTCAATGCTGTGATTCCTGGCAGCTCGAGGGGAAAGGCTTCTCAAGGTGGAGGGTACCCCTGGTGACCTCACCCGCTTAGGGATGAAATAGACTAAATAAACTATACATGGTAGTTTCCACAAGCAAGGGGACTCCAATATAGACCCCAACATACTATAAACCTTGTTTTCAGGAACCCCGAGAATGGTACCCCTTTTAATCTGGGAAAGCCCCGCATTGATCAGTGTGAGAAGCTCACATAACTACACGCTAGGGTTTGTGGTTTAGGGTTTGGTAATAACCTCGCATTAGAATTCACATGAGACTTGTTACGGCAAAGGGGGCTGACTAAAATGACGAGAGGAATCCATATGCAGCAATCACCAAGAGTACAAAGCTGCGAGCTAGCATCCACCAAGCACATGTGATTACAAAAAGCCTCCAGCCGAAACTGCCACTCCGCAGTCTGGACCCTATAAACCCTAAACCCTAAACACCCGAAACCCTAACCACCCTAAACAGCCTAAACCCTAAACCCTAAACCTTTTAGGGTTTAGGGTCAACCTCGGTCCAAGCACAGCCACGGATCGTGCACGCGTCGAACACGTTTTCTTGCAGCATAAGCCAGTGCATGATCTTGTCGTGCACGCTCTCTTTTCTGGGGCATGGTACTGTGGACCCAAAACCCAAAAACCCCTAAATAATTCCTAGTATCATGCTCAGGTGTATGTGAAGTACCCTATATAAGATAACTATGCAAGGAATCTGGGACTAAAGAATTGGTAAACATTTGGCCTCCTACATCTATGGGGCATGTAGGAGGACAGTCTGTTGATTCTCCAAACATTATTGAAAGACAAAAAGTATTCAACAATAGCACAGCTTCTCACGGATGGCGGGGTGCCAATCCATCGGGTCCTGAAGATGTCTTCATGAAAGCCCTACGCGGTTTGGAGCTTAGGGTGGCTTAGGGAAAGTTTAGAGTTTAGGCTAAAAACCTAAACCGTAAACTGGAAACCGCCCCATAACAACAATTCTGAACTCTTCATTGTTTTGTCTTTCACGCCCCTCATTATCCCCAAGAGTGGGGGGGGGAAGACCTCACAGAAAAGGTTCCCATGAGTTCACGTGAGTAGTGTTTTTTTTGTGGCTAAACCCAGTAAGATAAAATTCCTTATATAAAATACTATACCCAAAAGGAGGACATAATTCTTACTCTATATTGGGTACCATAGTATTATTCACGGACATCAAGTCGGTCGATGAGAGGGCACCATAGTACCAACAAAGAAAATACTACTCACGCGAGGATCCTAGGGAACCCTAAACCCTGAACCCTAACCTAGTTCACATGGGGATCCTCGGGATATGTAAGCATTAGAAGAGGACGGTGAGGGTCCTTGGGATGGTTTCCTTGAGCTATCTTCCGCTGCAAGGGGGCAAGTACAGGGATCCCATTGAAATATGGGGGTTTCCCATAATTAAGGGTACCATTTTAGGGGTCCCAATAATAAGGACTGTAAAACATTACGAAAATAGTGGTGTGAGGATTATGAGAGTTCCTCTCATAAAGATTTGATGGGTTGTTATCTTGATAAATTCCTGCTAGAACCTATGGTTTTCATATTTAAGGTCTCCTCAAGGCAGCCACCCAATTTTCACACTCATTCATACTCCCAAAGGGACCTTATGCCAGTAACCAATAAAACGATCTGCTCCATAGTCTGCTGCTGCGGGACAAAGTCGAAGTCCCCTTTCTCACATTTCAGAACGTAGAAGCAGTATCCAAGTAGTCTCAGCAGCGCGGCGTCGACGTGAAGCTTCACATTTCTTATCTTTTCCTGACTGGCATTGAAAGCTACAGTGTATGAGTGGAATCCTAAAGGAAAACGCACATAATCTCCATGTGTTTATCCGTATGTGTAGCCCTTGCCAGGCCACTACCTGCATTGAATTCACTTCCTCCTATCCTCCGGCAAGTTTCTTGCAGCTTCTGCTGGGTCTTGAAAGCGGGCCAGATGCTGAGAATCTGCTGAAGTTCGTCCTTAACCACCATTGAATTGGAACAAAACCGTTCTGCATCTACGCAAGGTGCTTAGGGTTTTAAGCTAGGTTTAAGGGTGCACCACACCCATTAAGCCCTAAACCTTTAACCCATCAAACCCCAAAAAATCTAAACCCCAAGTCCTAGACCCTCAGAAAGCATGCAGGCCCCTAAAACCCCAAACCCGAAACCCTAAACCCTTAGCCCTAAACCCTGAACCCTTAACCCTAAGCATTGAACCCGTAACCGTGACCCAGCATCCTTGACTTTAACCATGATAGCCAGGAATGGCCTGTACTTGTGCATCCTGAGTTGGGGGTTTGGGGTTTTCTGGTTTTAGGGTTTTAGGGTTTTAGGGTTTAGGGCTATAGGGTTTAGGGTTTAGGGCTTAGGGTTTAGGGTTTTCTAGTTTTAGGGTTTAGGGTCTAGGGTGATGTTTGAGACAGTTCAAAAGGCAGATGTAGGAACCCTGTTGCAGCAAGCATCGCAATGTTACATCTCGTGATGAAGGTTTCGATCAAGCCCACGCGCTGCGTGATTTCCATCCTTACCCATGCACAAAACTCTCCCCATCAAGCCAAGGCATGGGGGTAATACGCGGGCTTAAACAATTGTAGGGGTCAAAGGAGTTTAGGGTGCTGGGATTAGGTTTAAGGAAAATGGAGAATCAAATGGACAACAAAAAAAAGGACAAGGACACTGGATTTATATGACGTGGTTTACGGGGAGAGGGGGATGTACGTGCCTAAGTTTAAATCATTACCGATATCATTTTGAAGTCTTTTAGACGAACCTCATGCCACAACTAGGCATGAAATTTTGAACTATAATGCATGTCATGTAGTTATGTAGGGTTCAGGGGTTTAGGCGTTTAGGGTTTTGGGGGTTTTGAGACAAAGGTACAGCAGGTCGTCGCCAGGGTTCATCAAGGTCCCCAGTTTCTTGGCAAAGTGGTGGAACTCATTCCTAGGCATGGAGAGACAAGTGGAAAAGACCGAGCCCCATGCTCACGTTACCCATGTGATGATGAGTTCAGCCTAGCAGCCACGCTGCTATTTGGGGCCATACCACTACCACTATCACTACTCCTTCTCTCTTACCAAATTTTCTGCGACTCCATCTTCTTCTTTGCTTCCCCTGCATGACAGCTATACGCAGGCTTTCCAAAACGAGGGGTCCCTTTGGTAAGTCCTGACAGGTACAAGAAGGACCGTAGTTCTCCATGGGGTATATGAAAGGCCTAAACCCTAAATCCTAAATCCTAACCCCTACACCCTAAACCCAAATCCTAAACCCGAAAACGTCCTGGAGATCTTGAGATTTGAGACCAAGTGTCACGACCAAGGAAGACCCATAGTGACGGTCTGCAGGGTGGTCCTCCACGAAACTCGGTTTCTCTATTTCACGCCTTCTTCCGGCAGAAATTCTGGTTTTGTGGGAATAGCGTGCAAGGCACACGAATCCCGAAGCCCTACGCCCCGGAACGCTAAACATCCCTGGAACACAAAGCCCGAACCACTCTCACCTGGAGCCCTGAACACCTAAACCCCGAGCATTGAGCCATAAGCCTTAAACCATGCTCCCCTTAAACCATGCCCCCTGAGCCCGGATTACAATCTACTTGGGTTAGCAATATCCCTATATATACACATATACATTATGTATGTTAACAATATCCCTATAGTTTCATATGCATGTATATGTATATCCCGATAAGATCCCTGCATAACCCTGTTTCGCCCATGCATAGCCCCTATATGGGGCACTGCTGAGATGCGAAACCTAAACCCTGAACCGTCAGCCCTTTAAACTGTAAACCTGAAGCCCTGATCTTTACTCCCCCACAGAATAATAGTTGCCATTTTATTTCCCATTATCCCAATATAACCCCTGTATATTCCTACATATAACCCCTGTATATCCCCGTAATATGGGGTATATGGGGATCTAATTTTACCCCCCCCTAAACCCTAAACCCTAAACCCTAAGCCCCCCCCAAACCCAGCCCCAAGCCTCATTAATTTGCGTCAGCTTGTAGTTGCGCAACGTCACCGACAGGCTGTTTGCCTCCTTACAGAGGAAGCCAATACTGTGACCTTCGGGCTTTGTACGGGTGCTTTCAAGGTTTTTAGGGCTCAAGGGTTTTAATGGTTTGGGGCTTTAGGGTTTTAACGCTTTAAGGCTTTAGAGTTTTAATGTTTCAGGGCATTAGGATTCTAATGTTTTAGGGTTCAAGGGTTTTAGTGTTTCAGGGCATTAGGATTCTAATGTTTTAGGGTTCAAGGGTTTTAATGTTTTAGGGTTTAGGGCTTGGGGGTTGAGGTCTTGGATTTGGGATTTGGGTGCCACAGAAACATATATGGTTGTTCTCTTGATAGGAGAGAAACCTACAGAAGATTTAGGGCTTCCTGGTGGTGAAGCTTTGGGACGCAGACACTAGGCTCATCTAAGCCCTTGACCCTGAATCCCAAGCTCTAAATCCCAGACCCTAAATCCTAAACCCTGCCACCTAAACCCTTAAAAGTGACGGGCTTTCCCCGCTTACGGACCCAAGAAGGGTTTTCAGGGAGCTACACAACTTTATCGTGATGAAGTCCTGTGTAGGCTACTGAGAACAACCATCGCGGTTTAGGGTGTAGGGTTGCGGCTTCTGAGATTTTAGCTCCCTGACACCAGATTGCAGGAATCAAAACAAGCCGCGTTTAACTTCATGTTTCCATAATGCCTTCATCGGATGTGAGTCAAACTCTAAAAACTAAATGATAAAGTAGAAAAGACAATTCTGAAGTAGCTCCAGCGACTGTCTGGCATGTGTATGTCACTGTGGGTCACCTGGCAAGAAAGCCCCCCCTTCCCCCCCAAACAAAAAGCAAGGAGGTCGACGCACAGCTGCTTAAAATCTAAACTCCTGAAAACACTCAGCACTCAACCCTAGTTCCAAACCCTAGGACCTCAAGCCAAAGCCTTAAAGTTCAGATCTCAGACCTTCAAAGGTCTCAGCCTACACTTTAGTTTTTTTTTTTTTTTTTT
>CAJNIZ010022758.1:33980-45285 GCA_905231905.1 Symbiodinium pilosum
GGTTTTGGGGTTTAGGGTGTGTAGGGTTGAAAGTGTAGGGTTTAGGGTTTAGGGTGTGTAGGGTTTAGGGTTTAGGGACCCTAAATTCAAAACCCTCAAACTCCAAACCCTACACCCCAAACCCTACACCCCAAACCCTAAACCCGAGACCGTTCTTTGTTCTCTCTGCGTCTCCTTTCAAATATTTAGGGTAAAGGCGCTAGGGTGGAAATCGGGTCTGGAAGGTTTACCGGGCGAAGGGATGTGTAGGGACTGGGGCTTACAGGGTTTAGGGAATGGGCTCAGGTGAGAGTAGCAGTCTTGACGTTAAAATGCTGATAACAAGAACCGCGGAAATATGTTAATATGATCTAGAGGCTCAACTCCTAGCATCCCCCTTAATAACCCCAATAATGCTCCCCTATATAATCCCTTATGCAACACCCTTCATGGAGTTTAGACTATAGCTCATAATTATTTTGCTTCAGAACACCTGCGCAGATGCTGAGAATCAGTACTGACCATAACTATGGAAGAAGCTGTCGGAGGAAAACACTGCGAAAAGCAATGGACAGTTTCCCAAAATCAGGGGGCTCCTCAAGGCTCCTTAATGGCAGAACCACCCATAGTAATAGCAATAACAGGAACACTAGCCAGACTAGTAATAACAATAATCGTAGTAATAAAGAAAATAGCAATAATAATCGTATATAAACAATAATAATACTAATACAGTAATAATCCCTGTTGGGTTCGTCCCCTGGTTTTGGGAAACTACCACTTGCTTCTCTGAGCCTCCGTCCTTCACATGGGTACCATGGCCAGAGAGAGATCGGCTAAGTCGCCAGACATACCATGGGCGTCCCGGAGCTGTCGCAGCTGATCCCCAGTCTCCTGCAAAACAAATTGTATAGGGCTAGTCCCCTAAATGCAAAGCCCGAAGCCCTTACTGCCAGCTCGGTGGTTCAAGCACGTACAATGAGATTCCTTTTAAAAAAATGCCCTGACTATTAATCTTACTCTTGGGCTTACGGTGTAGGTTTTTTTTCTTACTCTTGGGCTTGCGGTGTAGGTTTTTGTGAGTGTAGGGATTCTAGGATTAGGGCTTCAAGTATCTCCCAAAAAAAACTCTTGGCTGGTTTCCTCTGCATCTGCCTTTCCGACCTCCTTCACAGCACTTTCAATGGCAGCGTGCAAAGTAACAGCCGCGACATCCGCAGCTGGGTGCCCTGGTCGCACGACTCAGGGTTTTGATCTAGGGTGTATGGTTTAGGGTTATAGTCCCCCTTAAGTAGGTAGAATATGGCCTTGAGAATAATATAATAAGATCCCCATATACCCCATATTCTATCTAGTTAAGTGCAGGCGACTATAGGGTTTGCAGTTTAAGGCCCTAGGGCTCTGGCTGTTGGTCAGCAGGAAGTCGAGCAATGGCCAAATAATGGTAACTAAATTCTGAACAAAGTGCTTGTACTTGGTTTAGGGCTTAGGGTTCAGGGTTTAGGGTTACCATTTTGGGCTTGGCGTCCTTTTAGGTTGTGCCGGTTGCTGAGCGCCCTCTGCACTTCCCTACATGCAAGGTGATCAGCAATGGCAGTGGGGCGAGAATATTTCAGTACAATTCCAAATCCCCCTTCTACGTTTACTATAGGTGCAAGAAGTACTCTTATTACTACTATTGCCGTCACTATTACTTATGCTTTTCCTGGTACTACTACTCACCAGCCAACATTTGCAGTGGGTCACGCCTTGCTTCGTCAGCTCTTGCTGGAAGACCTTCCTGTCAGCAAGGTGCAGACTTCACTTACCATACAAGGTTATGGTTAAATGGGGATTATGTAGAGTTTTTTTATGTAGGGACTATATAACCCTTACATGAGTTATGTAAGGTTATAGAGGGATTATGTAGGGGCTCAATAGGGGT
This sequence comes from Symbiodinium pilosum, assembly GCA_905231905.1. Taxonomy (NCBI): domain Eukaryota; class Dinophyceae; order Suessiales; family Symbiodiniaceae; genus Symbiodinium; species Symbiodinium pilosum. The sequence continues at coordinate 35,884 of CAJNIZ010022758.1, forward strand.
TATTTAACGGTATATGGGGGCTTATATGTATATATATATATATTCTTTGGGCGTATATCCTCCGCTCCAAATCGACAATGCAGATGATGCATGCCTTACACTACGCCACGCTGGAACCTCGAATTGGGCTTTGGGTTGAGGGCCTCAAGCCCGAAACCCTCCACTCTAAACACAAAACCCTCAGGTGTATCCTCCAAGAACCTTAAATCCGAAGAAGCTTCAGCTGTAGGACTCTAAGCCAGCAGTTCCTCATAGGAAATCCTAGAAGTGAAGGTCGTCTGCGTCTACCTGGAAACCCCAAGTAGGCTTTAGGCCTTAGAAAATTATGGCACCAACCCCCCAAAGCACGAGGCTGTGGTTTAGTCTACACACTTCTTTTGGTAAGGCATGCCTATACGGCAAGGAGACCGAGCGGGCTAAAACACATAGTGGATGAAGATAGGTGGGATGCTTGGGGCTGATTTCCTATGCCCCACCGTCCTTTACCTCAGCATCTGAGCCCTGAGACACCCCCCAACTCCTAAAACCCTCAAGACTAAACCCTAAACCCCTGCCTGTGCGGCTCTGAAACGTTCAAGAGGTCGGCCAGGTCCCCGAAGCAATCCGATAGGTATTCTGAGATGCTGCTAAGCTGGGGCGGTAGTTTGCAGGCCCCCAAAATTAGCTAGATATAGGTTCCGTTATGCAATTAGAGGAGAAAGTAGCAGATCTTCCATAATGCCGCCTCCTAAGGTATGTTGGGGGGGTTTAAGCTTCAGGGCTCTGGCTGCACAAGAAGTGTCAATGTGTGAGGCAGCATCATCATGTTTGTTCCATTTTTTGAGGATGGTGTTGAGGTTCCGGGTACAAAAACCATGGACTGTTGTAAGCGGCATGCTGTGGGATCAGCAGAGGGCTTGGTTTAGACTTCAGCGCTTAGGGCTTAGGTATGCGCAAAACATTATAACTGTTGTTCTGTGTTGGTTTCTAGTATACACACAAAACAGAATCATGCCTTCCCCATACCACGCCTCCCATGCTACCCCCACCACCGACTCCCCCCGTTCTCCTCAATAGCTATGCAAGGATACTTAGGGCAAATTCAAGGGCAAGCGAGGGGCGAGTGGTATGGGGGGGGTGTGATCAGGGCGGGTGGTGGGGGGGTGGGGTAGGAAGATCCACGAACACAGAAAAACCCAGCATTCTTGGATGGAAAGCTCTGGAGTTCAGGGGTTTAGGGTGTTGGCTTAGGGCTTTAGGGAGGTTAACCACTGCCCTGTAGCACACAGAATGCTTCACGACATGCATTTCTGAGCAGCCGATGGCCTTATCCTCTGAAGGCTGCAGTTGTGGGATCCCTGAAAATGTGCGGAAATGCATTCTGCGGCGGTTGAAGGTCTAGGACTAGGATTTTTAGGGTTGTGGGTGTTGAGGGTTTAGGGTTCAGGGTTCAGAGGCGCTTTCTCAGGTGGTCCCACGCTGTAATTCTCTGGTTGCCCAATGACACACATTTCTCAAGAACAGCAGCCCCATCTGGACCCAGCGGAAACTCGCGCGTCTCAACGCTAAAAGCCATAAAAAGCAGAGGGCAGAACCTCAATGAGGTGGGCTTCCCAGAGTTTGGGTAAACTGCATGCCAAGAAACTTTGCTTGAAATGCCTGAAAGCCGAGTCATCAGTTTTCCGGGTTTTCGCGAACCTGACCGCAGCGTGCAACAAGATTCTCAGCGAGACATGGATACTTTTCACAACGAGGGGCCCTTGGGGCTCTTAAGGGATACCGAGGTACTACTATTGGCAGTCTGATTCTATGGCAAAAACAAGGTTTGTACTCAAGGTTTAAAGCTTAGGATACATTTGGGGCGCTTGATAGAACAAACAGTTGCCAGGATATCCTAAGTAGGGTTAAACGATCATGCAACTAGCAGCAGACCATCATTTTATAGAACCTTATGCCAGGCAAAAACCAAAATCCAGGTGCTCCCATCATAAAATGTAGCATTTCTGCTAGGTTTCTACAGTTATACTACATAACTCCTAAGGAAACTACAGAAAAAACCGTTGACTTTTCAGATCACTACAGGAATGCCTTATGGTAAACAGGGCAGCGCTGATCGGCCTTTGGGACTTCGAGTGCGAGAGGTCTCTGTCCGGAGTGGCATCTGGATCTTTCTGATCTTCCACATCTTTTCCATCAACCACCTTGGCGAACTCAACCCAAAACCCTAAAACCCTGGACCCTGAACAAAAAAACAAGAACGTACGTGAACTCGTAGCCACGCGGTGACAGTCGCTTACCATTACTTCGGGTTTAGGGCGCGTTAGAAATTCGAAAAGTAAGGAAATTTTGGGAACCCTAAGTTATGGAAAGTTCACATGGGCTTGAAGGTTTAAGGTTTAAGGTATAGGGTTTAGTGCTGGCTGTGGAAAACAAACAGCTGGCGCCAACCGCATTGACAGCTAGAGCAACAAGCTGGGGCTTGGGAGGCTTAGGTAGATTTTAAGGCTTTGGGGTTTAGGGTTTAGCATTCCATAAACTGCAAAACCTTTGCAATTCCTGTAGAGAATCTCAGAACCAAGCCCTAAACCCGCATACGGCAAACTTTCGGATACATCTGCGTCAGAGACAAGTAGCCACCCGGAGCTTTCCATCCTCCAAATTCGGAGTTTCCGCATGCCACTCCCCGGGCAGACTGCCTTCGACGGATTTCTGCGTCAAACCGACCTTCCCCCAGGGGCTGCAATAAGGTTTCAGGATCTATACTGGGTTTAGGGTTTAGGGTTTAGGGTGCAATTAGGGTTCAGGATATATAGTGGGTGAAGGTTTAGGGACTGGTTCCTCCTTGGGATACTGGGATAATATAGCGTGTTCCTTTTTCTAGGTTTAGTATACCAGAAAGGAAAAAAGACCAGCAACGGTATTTTGATGTGATTCTAGAATCTACTTGCTCATGCTGGGAACGCTTGACGCAAAGCCTCATTTGGGGAACACTTTGCGACAGTTACCTAAACCCCAAATCCTAAACTCTCTGGTGCTAAGGGGGGAATGTGGGAACGGATTCCTATAGTAGTCCCTACATAATCCCTACTAATAAACCCTAATAATCATCCATTCCCCCAGTCCCCCATTCCCTCCTAAGCACCAAGCCTAAACCCTAAACCCCAAATCCTAAACCCTGTGCAACCAGCTGAACCTTCCACAGGTTTTCATCCGGATCGTACAGCATCCATTGGTCTGTATGGCACAAATTTCTGAAGAGCTGCCTGGCGAGCGAACATCTGCCAGGCACCGGAAAACCCCTAGAGTTTGTATTTTTCCTTTTTTTATGTGACCTTTTCTCCGTAGCACGAGTCTACCGAAATGTTACACAACATGGTCCAAAGACTGGGGTTTAGGGTTTAGGGTTTAGGGTCTAACCTCCTAGATTCCCCCTTAGGAACTCCGAAAGTCACCTATAGTATAGGGTCAAGGGTTTAGAATTACCCCTAAAAAGGTCGGTGTGTCATTTATATTGGCTTGGTCTGCTTGATGAACAAAGTCCTGCATGATGCTGCCATAATTCCCAGGATTTTGTCCATCAGTCCTAAATCCTGAATCCCTAAAATCCCTAGACCCTAAAATCCTAACCCCTAAAACCCTGCACCCCAAACCCCTAAAACCCTGCACCCCTAAAATCCTAAAACCCAGTAGAAGGTGTGCCTGCCAGTGTCATAATTGTCCTGCCGCACGTAGCATCCATCCAAGCGGTGGACGACACCCTTTGCACGGACGCTGACCTTTGACAAAGTGTGAAGGTTACAGGCTCGATGCACTGGTGGGGAGGGGATAGAGGAATGGATACTTATAGTCTGGGTTGCGGTTAAGGAACTTTAATCAAGTTACCATTATGGGTATACATATATAGTAATTAATAGGGTTTCCCCAATATTGTACTAATTGGATATGCTGGTTCTTCAGCCCTGAACCTCACATAACTTAGAAGTCTTCAGCTTCTGTCTGTTCCTAGATATCATACTAAAAAGCCTTTCCGATGTTCGTCCCCTATTACTTTAGTCCCCCTTGAGTAGATAGAATATGGCTTTGGGTATATTATACTAAGATCCCCCTATACCCCGTATTCTATCTAATTACTCAAGGGGGACTACGTATAGCCATCCCAGAGTTCATTATTCAAGGCTTGAAAGTCAGCTGCTCCTGCTTCAGATCAAAGGTGAGGTGTGGGGCAGGATGCAAGCAAGCAACGTCTCGTGCGTGAATGTAGTCCCCGTACATGGCATGGATAGGAGCCCCGCAATCAGCAAACCTGAGAAGTGTCAAGTTCAGGTTGGAGGGTTGTGGGGGGGTTATACAGGGGTTATTTAGGGATAATGCAAAAGAAGATGGACACTAAACTATTAATAGTGTATATGGTCATTATGAATATATAGGGCGGTTTAGGCCCACTTGGCAGCCACCTCTGGCAGACTGCCGCCACGTCTTCGTTCGTCAGCTCATCTTAGCTGACGGGTATGGATGAGCTAGACACATCAAGGGCTGCTTGCAACTGGCGCACATAGGCGTGATACTTGACAAGCTATCCCCTCTGCTTCCTGTACCAATTAACGAGTGCATGGTTCCCAGAAGAATCTCTCGAATGCAGCCCCCCCTAAACCCAAAACCTTCTCAAACCCTAAACCACTACCTTACACCATGGATCCAGCAGTTCTCCACACACTGCAACACGACTGGGATGCCTGCTGTTTTGTAAGTATCTCAGAAAGGAGCCAAAGACCCATGGCTGAAGCTCCTCCAGGTGGAAGTTTCCCTAAATTACTGTTCCCAAAATGGGGGAAAATTATATAGGGCCCCGTATTATAATAGGAACCTAAATATAGGACCCCGTATTGACAGTAATTTAGGACAATCCCCAGGTGGACAATCCCCCCAAGCTTAGGATTTGTAGAACTGCGAGGTTGAAGGCTTTAGGGTTTAGGGTGTAGGGTGAAGGGTTTAGGGTTTGGGGTTTAGGGTTTGGGGTTTAGGGTGAAGGGTTTAGGGTTAAGAGTTTAGGGTTTAGGGTTCAGGGTTTAGGGTTCAGGGTTTGGGGTTTTGGGTTCAGGGTTTAGTAGTGAGTAGCTCATGATGTAAGTATGCCGGGGAACCCTAAGTTTGGAAAAGGGGCTTCGCCTTGCGATGCAAAAGTTCCCCACTTCTTGTTTCTGTCCTCTACCATGATGCCCGGAGCAGAACTCTGAAGGTCGAACGTGCAACAGAGAAACCGCAATACCTGCAAACTACAAACCCTTAAGTCTAAGCGATCCCGGGAGCGGGGTCCAAAGTCGCCAAAAGCCTTCTTAGATGTTGTACCCCTTTCTTGGGTATGTAGGGGTACATAGACTATGTCAGGGCACAACCCGGATAATTAGATGGTGAGGGGGTGTATGGAATTGAGTATGGGATGTGGGGGCATTTCAAGCATTGCTCCTCCTGCCCCGGTCGCAGAAGAAGCTTGGAGAACTGCGGGTGCTTCGACAGGCCGTTGTGCAACATCAGGCCCTGCAACATACGTGTTTCTGCCCTTTTCTCTGGAGTCTACAGTAGGGATCTAAGTAGCGAGGGGTAGATAAGCGCGGATCTTCATTTTGAGACATACTTCAGACCAACCCACAGGAAGACTTTACTGCTGTTACTTTCAGATCGTCCAGCCCTCACTGACCAAGACAAGCCTTCTCAAACCACCCATTGCTTATGATGCTGAATTTCGCCGCCAGGAGCTGTTGTTCTGAATGGTTTGTGCTACTGTGACATACATGGATAGATGAGAACTTATCCTTGTAGTCCTTCATGCTCACATCCAACTTGGTCAAATGGTCAATTCCTAAACCCCCAACCTGAAACCCTAAACCCCAAGCCCTTAAACCCCAAGGCCTGAAACCAAACAACCCTAAAACCGTAAACCGCAAGCCCTTTGACCTTAAAACCCTGCATCCAGGCCTTAGTCCCTGCGTTTACATAGCGCAAGGCCGCCAGCAAGGAGGAGAGGCTGGGATGACATCCCTGCCGCTGCAGTATCTCAATGATGTCCCAAGAGCAGCCAACACCTGAATCTTACAGGGTAGTTAATAGGGAATAAGGGAATATGTTCTAATGTTTAGGGCCTAGGGCTTGAGAATTACTAGGGGATAAGGGCAAATATGATAGCGGCTTAGGATGTTTTAGGGGAAAGGGCATCTATTTTAGGATTGAGGGCTAGTAAGGAATACGGGAATAAATGCATCGTAGGGTGAAGGTTTAGGGTTAGGAGGGAATACGGGATGTATTATATAGGGATTATGTTCCCTGATTCCTTACTCACCACCAGTAAGGAATTTCTGGCGGCTCACTCTCTTTCACAACTAGCGACTTTCCGTTAGGTGTGTAAACACCTGTATTTGTTTGTGGGTCGGCATGTATTGTCTTGAAAGTAACAGCCCCCTAAACCCTAAACCCTGAACACCTGAACCCCAAATCAATCCTAAACCCTAAACCCGAGTGGCGGAAGGCCGTTGCCAGCATGGTGCTGGCATGGAAGGTGGTTGAGTCGACACCTGGAGCAATGCTGTGAGCAGTTCACGCCCCACAGGCCCTACACACCACAACGAAGTCAGCGGTGTAAGGTTGTGGGCTTAGGTCAAAAGACGAAAAGGAGCCCTAAGAAGACTCCTGACTACAGTCTTTAAACGGAAGCTTTTTGGAGTCCCACTTTAGCTTGAACTCCTAAGCCCTAAGCACCAGACCACAAACACTAAACCCTAAACCCTAACCCACCCCTGAACTACCTGTTACTATTACGAATATCGTTATAAGTATTGCTCTTGGAAGGACAGAGGACTGGTACTCAGCTTCAATTCCAAGTCGGAGCTTCCAGCAGCGTCCACAGGAATGTCGGTGAAGCGCACGACCCTCTTCTGGTCCCTGGTGTTTGGGTGAGGGGGGTTCGCGGTATAGGCTGTCTATGTTTTCTGGGGTTTGGGACACTTGGATGTAAACCCATGATTGATACAAGGGCCTCCCTATTGGCATCCCTGTCATAATCCCTATTAAGGGGAGGGTGCTGATTAATCAGGGGTCTGGGTTAGGGGTTTCAGGTTTTCGTGTTTAGGAAGTTAGCTTATTCCTAGCCGTGCAGCCCCGGAGGGACGCAAGCTAAACCAATGATACCCTCAAGAGAATCTTCGAAACGTTCATGAGATTTCGGGGTTTAAGGTTTCGGGGTTTAGGGTTCAGGATTTTAGAGTTTCAGGGTTTCAGGGTTTAGGGGTTTAGGGTTCGGGGGTTTAGGGTTCAGGGGTTTAGTGTTTAGGGTTTGTCTTCTAAGGAGTACCCCTCACGACTCATATGACCCATGCGAGACATGACAAACCAATCGATACTCGTGAGCTAGGTGTACTCCCAGCCGGAACGCCTGATACAACTATACATAGACGTCTAAACCGAAATTGAATTCAAACCGTAACCCGGCGGGACCCTAAAAAATCTAAACCCTGCACCCTCACTGCCAAAATTCTACACAATGAAAGAGCTCACCCCTAAGCCCTAAACTCCTAAACATTCAGCCCCTGAACTCTAATTTTGAAGCCGCCCCACATCGGTGCGACCCTGAGCCCCCAACCCCAGACCCTAAAACCCTGAACCCCAGACCCTAAACCCTAAACCCTAAACCCTTACCTCAAATCTCTAAACTCAAAACCCTAAACTCTACACCCCTAAGCCTAAACTCTACATCCTACCCAGTGGCGGATTGAGGATGTGATCTGCCGGCAGCCATGGCCTTACTGGCGCTTGAGGGAGTATGGGGGAGCTATTGCAGGGACGAGTATAGGGTTTAGAGTTTAGGGCTCAAGGAGGGTCCAAGGTTTAGGGCTTAGGGTGTAGGGTTTAGGAGGAGGGAATACAGTATGGGGGTATATGGGGGGGGGGATAATACAAAGGTGATTCTACAGATCCACTCCCCTGACTCCCTTAATGTACCAGGAAGTGGCTCGTAGTCTGGGAACTGCTCAGCGAATCGAAGGTCGCGCTTGCGAAGGAGGAATCCTGGATTGCTTTTGAGGTTGGTAGTTAAGGGTTTAGGGGTGCAGGGTTTGGGATTCGGGGTCTGGGGGTTTAGGATGATGTGGTGTAGGGCTGGGGGTCTAGGGTGTTGATCTTGGGTCTGGGGTTTAGGGTTTAGGGTAACATGAGGGCTTCTCAAATAATGGGCCTTACGGGCGCGTGTTTTTTGAGAATGTCCGGAGACACTTAGGACGACCTGCTGGCCCTGCTTAAGTTGCCACTGGATTGGGATTCAGAGTTCAGGGCTTTGGGTTTGGGTGCAGGACTTCAAATCTAAGCCGGGGTCAAGGGATTTAAGGCTTAGAACCACCCCTTTGCACCTTTTCTGTGCAAGCGTTTGGCTAGGGTGCAGGATTTAGGCTTTGGAGTTTAGGGTTGAATGCATAAGGTTCCGGGTTTAGGATTGGATTTTCACCAGGTCAGAATCAACAGGAAGAAACAGCTCTGCCAACTGCGTAACTCTGTAATCTGTAATCTGTGTTCAGCCAGAGTGCAAGGGAGCTAACCTCGCTATGCACTAGGGCAAGCTAGCTGGGCGCTACCTTCGGGGAAACCCGACAGGTCGGTACAGCAAGCACTTCTTTTGCAATCAGTCAGACTCACCGTCAGATTGGTAGAAGTAATCCTGAACCCACTGGTCCACCCGATCACGTTCGGCCTCGGTAGCATCAAGTCCGCGATGCCAATGCACCCTTTTAAGAATCTCATGGACACCGGCCCCTACGAAAGTAATCTTACAGGCAACATCTTGGCTGGGACCGCTCTTATCAAAGAGCATGGCCGTCCATCCAGGGCTGATGCTTTCCACTGCAAGAGGCAATCTGGGGCACAACCACGCGTGCGAAACTACTACGTTCACGGCTCCACATTGGGGGCACCTATCCAAAGAACTAGTCGGGCTCTCAAGGGCATATAAGCAAGAAGGCCAGCATCCTGTGACCCTGATCAGCCACCAAATACGCAGATGCCTCCAACTGACGGGGCTTAGTACAAGTCCAGACAACCAGGAGCCGTCAACGTCAACACCCAAATTTTGGTAAGGACAACCTAAACCAATTAACATCTTAGTAGCAGCAGAAGCGTACACGCGCTGATCCTTGGACACAAGGATCGGTCGCACTACTCTCAGCCTGTATTGCCGCAAAATGCTTTTCCGGACTTCACGGTTATACATGGCTTCCTCGAGCAGGGCCCCTGAGCATATTCCTGATTGAGCACTCGCCGGAATGTTTGCCTGCAGTTGAGGGTTGCGCATTTCCAAAAAGACTCTTTGAACCCATGAATCGCAAGGAGTGGTGGCTGCCAGCTCCACTAACTGACGTGCAGGGTGGTTACTCGGCATGAGCTGCA
>CAJNIZ010022758.1:45385-71849 GCA_905231905.1 Symbiodinium pilosum
CGCCTCAGGTAACCCAAGGAGTTGAACCGAAACAAACCATCCAGACATCATAGCAGACCCATGATGACTGAATTACTAGTCCACACCACTTACCGGTAGACGAGGGATGCTTTAACGAGGGCCTCTCTATTGCAAATGCAGTTTTTTTTTTGTGACCCACCCTGAGCTCAGAAAACCCGAACCCTAAACCCTGAACTGCGTGGCCGAGATTCTGTAAGAAGTCTCCGCAACAACAATGGGGTAGACTGCCTGGCCCTTAGGATCAAACCTGTATGCGCGAGTTTCGTGGTGGCCGTTGATTGCGATCTTCATTACCTGGATGTCGCTAAGGTTTCATCTATGGGCACTGTTTATAAATCTAGAAACTTATGGTTCAGTGCAGGTATTGTTTATGCACTCTAGGGTCCAGTGTAAGTATTACCTATGGACTTTAGGGTCCAATGTTTCAAGTAAATATGGACTTAGAGCCCCAGGGTTTCTCAACCCTTTACTATCAAGATTCCACTACATACACCCAACAAGAAACAGCCGGTCAATCTCGCCTACAGCAACTATCATTTGGATTGAAAGTTAGTTCTGGTTAAGTATCAGCCCTCACCTTAAAATCAAAAAACCTAGAGGCTTTTTGATAGATCCCCGCCTTTGCATCAATATCCACGGCAACGCAGAGAACTTGCCCTGCTAACCAACCGTTTTTCCACTCATCCGGTCGTTCACGAGAACTCGCGAACCAAACATCACCTCCATCTAAACTACAGCCTGTATTTCATACGCATATATGTGTAGTTGTTAAAGGCTATTTAACGAACAATGAAATGAAAAAGATAATGGAACATCAAAGAGAAATTGGCATTTTATGGGGGACTATGGGGATTAAAATTTCACATGTCAGTACTGGACATCGGACCCTATTAGGGAAGAACTTAGGAAGCATACTCAACTACCAAAGGCACTGTGTCAACCCGTAATGGTCCCTTCCCAAAATCCTAAATCCTAGCTCCTCTGGCTAAGGGCTTCGGGTTTAGGATGAATAGGGCTCCTGGTAGGGGCACTTTATCGTGGGGTTTCCCCACTCAAGGCGTTGGCCGCCCACCTATGATGGTGGGTGGCGCTTATGCCCCTCGACCTTTGATGGCAGCACAGGCAGAAGGTCGGTAGCACCCACGATAGGTCCTTGCAACCAGTATTGGCTGCCTAAAGTAAATGCCCCTCCCCCCTTGATGGCCTTTGGCTAAACCCTAAACCCTAAACCACCTGCAGGCCCTCCTCTGCACCCAGGCCAAGGACCTCCCAAGGACGCGCCTCTCAGCCTTCCTTCCCCTTCCCTTTGAATTGGTAGTTTCCTAAAAAAGGGGACCCCAATATAGACCCCTAAATACTATGGGAAACCCCCAATTCTTGCAAGACCTTGAGAGCCTTCCACACGCCTCTCGCTCCAGAAACCTTTCCTTTCCACCAGCCTCGCAACTCCGCAGAAAATGAAAACAACCCTAAACCCTAGACCCTATAAACCCTAAAAAGGCCCCACTTTGGGCCTTGCATCCGGATCATGTAGATATTCCTTCCTAAAGGCAAAACCTCCAAAAGCCATAGCTAAGCCCTGCTAAAGAGGGTGTCAGCCATAAGCCTTCAAGATCCTTGGCAAGGAGACCCTGATATAGACCCCAAAATCCAATACTGCTTATCATAGCGACCCCCAGAAGGTACCCGTAATTCTGGGAAACTGCTTGACTCCTGATTCCAAAATTAGGCCTGGTTGGAGAGTAATTGGAAACTACTCAGGCTTCTCCGGTACCTTTCGGACCCTGCAGATAAGCAGGGACTGCTATGAGATTATGCGGGGGCCGGATTCCCGATGACTCTTCAGTGCACTTCAGGAGACACCGCGAATGAAAATGTCAAAGCTTGCAATGACAATTCCATAGCTTATGGCTTATGACTTCTGAGAGTATCTACCCCAAACCCTGATCAAACCCTGAACCCGAAACCCTAAGCCCTAAACCCTAATCAAACCCTAAACCCTGAACCCCAAACCAGCAGGGCGAAGTCGGGTGAGGTCTACACTGATTACCAGATTGCCTCCATGCACGAGCCAGGCGTCCTCATTGCGGTCCATGGTGGTTTCCTGAGGGTTAGGGTTGTTCGGCTTTAGGGTTTTAGTTAACATGATATGGGTATATAATAGATAGTAGGTCTCCTGATTCTAGTAATCAATGTAAATTCCTCAACAGCAGCCCAGTTTCATCATGCCGCGGAGCATAATTCGCCAGAGCAATTCCAATGCTCAAACTGTGTTCCGGGTCTTCATTCAGCAAGACTTCATAATAGTATTTGCCAGACTCCCTAGATCCGCTGGGAAATCCCACACTTCGAATTGAGGAATGTGACTCCCAGCTCCCAAATTCTGAGTAGTGCGGGGAGATGAGCTGCTTCCGGTACGGAGGCTTGCTGTACCTAGGTTCCCCCAGTAACCCATTAATCATAAGGGTACCCTTTTTCCTACTCTTCAGCTTTAATCGGGAAAACCCCAAAATGAAAAAGGCAAAAGGGTACTACTGGGGTACCTAGATACCGGCCTGGGACACCATTCAGCTTCAACTTTGGTTCCGTGACGGAGTAGAAACCTATGGAGACATTGATGCCAGCCTTGTCATCATTGTTAGCAGCCACTTCGATAAAGTCCACTTCAACACAGCCGTCGTTCGGCATTCTCAGGGACAACAGAGGTTGTGAATCTGCGTATGGTTCAGGGACAAGGAAGATGGACGCACTTTCCACGGGCTTCTGCAAGCAGCGCAGGAGGGTCTTGCGCTGGTTTACCAGACCTAGGCGTGAGAAGTACAGCGGGCTACGACACCCCAACCCTATATGAGCCATTGTCTAAACTCCTAGTATCCGCACTATCCCCTATAGCAGTCCCTTATGTAATCCACTCTTTAATCCCCCTTGAAGGAGTTGAGACCAGAGTACGTATGAGCTCACCTTTTTTTACAGAATCTGCTGGACATGGGGCCCTTATTATTGACTCTATTAATTCCTATACTAAACTACGACAGGGACCCTAACCATCCAGCTTTGCTCTGGTTTCTTTTTGCAAAACCTAGGAGCTGTCCTGCCGGAACGGGGAGGCAAGGAGAAAGATGTTTTTCTAATATACTATAGTAGTTTCCATTTTCTTTTCCATTGTCCCCATGTTACCCCAATATACTATAGTAGTTTCCATTTTATTTTCCATTATCCCAATGTATTTAAGATTCAGCGAATCCGCTTCTTAGGCTCTTGGCCGACGTTTGCTGCGGAGCGAGCTGAAAGCCCAGAGCCCCATGCGGCTGAACATGCCGTCTCGTGGGGCCCTGCTGAAGCTCTTAGGCCTTGCGTACAGTACAGATCGTGGCCCTGCCAGAAGTATAAGTAGGTCTCCGGGAGGCGAGTACGACTATAAAATGGGGGCAGAACTTCAAGGCTTTGGGCTTTTTGGGGCGTTGCCAGTGAGTTGTCATCATCATCATTCCCATCATGTTCATTCATCGTCATCATTGGCATCATCATCAGCAGGAACACGAGCATGTCTACTGTTTCCAGCTCGCAATTTGAGAGCGGTCTGCGAGGTCCAAGCCATCCCTGCATGGTGAAAATTGAACTCGAGCGCTGCAGGTGCGCAGATTTGCGCAAGCAGCCCGAGCGAACACCCAGCACTGCGTCAGCACTATGTTGCAAGACTTGTATTGCCTTAATCAATTCTACTATTATACTCCCCAAATCTCCCAATATAACCATTCTTAACAAGCCCCTAAACCCTATTCCTTTAATCCCTTATATCCGTGTTGCAGGTCAATGCTGGGTCGCCCGAAGAGGCTTAGAGACCGTTTGCAGGACTGAGCAGATCTACAACGACCTCCGGCAAACTCACTCTTTCAAACCAGTAACTCTAAACCCAAATACTATAAACAGATACTATTATAGAGTACGGTAATTGGGTATTATAACAATAGACTATAATGGGGTACTATAATAGTATACTACTATAGGGCCCTAAACCCCTAACACCTCAACCCCTATGCCCTGATTCATCAAGCAGCTGGCACGTGCAGCCCTTTAGTTTCGCAACTTTAGGGTTTAGGGTTTAAGGTTAAGGGTTCAAGGTTTAGGGCTTTGGGTTTGAGAGGGTCCCAGAAAGTTCTGGGTGCCGGCAGCCGCAACTAGATGCACTCTTTGAGCCTAGCTCAGTGTCTTTAGATCCTCAATTGCTCAGACCCTTGGGACAACTCATAGTTTAAGCTGTTTCTTGGTTTAGGGTTTAGGGTTTAGGGTTTAGGGTTTTCTTAGGATTCTTCATAGCAATCATAAATGAAAAGAAAACGTTTCCAGGAACGGCTGAGAATCCAGAAGCCAAGTAGCATTGTCTAACTCGGGGCCGGACCCACCGAACACCACCTTAGATCGAGTCTCCGGGTCGAAACAGACGGCGTGCCCAGCTCGTTTTGGAGGCGACTCCTCTGCCTCCACCTGGGTCCACTTCCTGGGTTGTGGTTTTGAAGCCCCTGAAAATCACGTTTCGAAAGAAAGAAAGGAAAATATTGAGGACCCTAAACTCCGTAAACCCAAATCACGACCCAGCTTCATGGCTTTCAGGTCCAGCGACCAAAGATCATTCCCGTATGCTTCACCGCGCCCAGCAAAATGGCTTCCAAAGATCACCTAGGTGCCCCCGGCAACCTAAGAAAAAAGATGACTGCGCCCGTTTTGTCTTCGGTTCGTCTTTACTAGGAACCCAACCCTGAAAACCCTAAACCCCCCAAACCTTAAACCTCACCTAAAAAGAGGAGAGGGGCCCCGAAACCCTAAACTCTGACCTAGCCACTAGGGATCGCGACTCTTGGTCGAACACCCCTGAGTTGCAGCGCGGCGGCGGCGGACCCTCAGCCTCAAGCTGGGTCCACTGCATGGCCGTCAAGTCCAGCATCCAAAGATCCTACTTCAAGGCTTTTAGGGTTTAGGGTTAAGGCCAGAACTACTTACAAATTTCCTGAATCTTCAAGTGCGAGGGATTTGGAGGCAACAATTTTAATTTCTATGGGCATATAAGGGCTGTAAAGGGATTTTCGGAATAAAAATGAAAAATCTTTCCAAATCCAAACCAGGATCGTTCAAGTTAACCCCCCCAAAGATGATCATCGATTGATTTTCCTTGACTGTACTTGGAAGCCTTGTAAAAGTTGTGCTTTTTGTTGTTTCTTAGGATTCTCAAGGCGAAGGCATGTAAACCAACTAGCGATGTCCTAAGTCATTGCGCGGTGCTTCGGAAAAAACAGCCGCGATATCAACAGCTTTTGTACAATATTTCCAAGTACGGCTCAGGTTCGGGATCGATCACTGCGGCATGGCTATTCCGCGCCGGTGGTGGCCCTTCTGGCTCCAGCTGGGCCCACTTCAGAGTCTTTAAGTCGAGAGCCCACAAGTCATTGGCATGTCCGGACATACCGCCCTGAGCCCCCCCAAAGAGGATCATAGATCCTTTCTCCTGGTCGACCACTGCCGAGTGGCCTTCCCGTGCCGAAGGCGGCCCTTCTGTCTCGAGTTGAGCCCACGTCATGGTCTTCAGGTCCAGGGCCCAGACGTCATTGAAGTACTCGAGACCAGGGCCAGAACCAGAACCCAGTCCCCCAAAGACGATCATGGATCCTTTCTCTTGGTCAACCACGGCCGAATGGCCTTGCCGCCCTGGGGGTGATCCCTCGAGCTCAAAGTGAGCCCACTTCATGTCCTTCAGGTTCAACCGCCACACGTCGTTGGCAAAACCGCCGGAGGCCAACGCGCCCCCGAAGACCACCAAGTCTCGAGTTGTTGGGTCGAAAACCTGGGTTGCTGTTAAGGAACTTAAACTAAGTTACCATAATGGGTATATATATATAGTAAATAATAGGGTTTCCCCAATGTAGTTACTTAAATTAAATTCCTTAACAGCAACCCAGAAACTGCCGAATGTTTGCTGCGAGGCGGCGGCAGCGGCTCCTCCGCGGCGAGCCGAGTCCACTTCATGGCGAGCTCGTAGGCAGTTAGGCTACAGGTCGTGGCAACTTCTGGGGAAAAAATCAAGATGAGCCATGAAAACGGCAAAGGAACGCTTGCAGGGATGGTCAGAACAATACGAAGCAGCCTAAAGTGGGGAAACAGAAGAGGATGACGGCAAAGAGGAAACAAAACGAGATTCACATCTTTCACAGGCATGCTAACCAAGGTAGGAGACGCTACCATGACGAATATACCGACCGTCCATCTAGCCCTGTTTGGACTGTTATCGCAGGAAGCTGTACATGGGAGTTTCCCAAAATTAGGGGTACCTACTTTGGGGGTCCCTATAATAAGGACTATAGTATTTTGGGGGTCTATATTGGGTCCCCCTTTTTAGGGAAACTACCACATTGTCCAAAGGGCGATAGGTCAAAGGCGGCATGCCGAAACACGGGCCCTCAAGCCCCGAGTCTTCAATACGCTAGCACTATTAGCCGCTACAGCCCGTAAGCCCTGCACGATCCAGAACATACCCAGAGCCCACAATTTTGAACTGGATCTAAGCACCAGTAGACCCTGAACAAAGATCGTGGCACTTGCGATTCCCTGAACCGCAATGTCCACCGCTAATATTGACACTAGCTCACATGGCTACACATCCGGAACCTCAGACTGCGACATCCTCAAAGCTAGATCCCTTGACCCCGAATGCGCTACACCCCATAGTACCCCTTAAGTAGATAGAATATGGCTTTGGGTACATTAAAATAAGATCCCCATATATACCCCATATTCTATCTACTTAAGGGGGACTATAAACCTCAACAGTTAAATCCCCAAATCCCCCTACGTAAGTGCGCTCAACGGCGTGAGGTTGCCTCATCGTTCATGCAAGACATAACTAGGGTATGGCAGGAATGCACGGATGTGAACATGCGTGAAATCGTATATGATTATGTACACATATTTACCTACCGGCCTACAGACATGGTTGCAAACCGAAACGATGAATCACGTCTATGCGACATCTGAATATGGGTTTAGGGTTTAGGGTTTAGGAGTTAATTGAATGTGAAAGTCTCTGGAAACTACTAGTACCTCCCATAGAATCCGTACGGCCGTCTGGGTGAGAAAAAAAACTTCTCTTTGGAGACGCCCCTATACGAGCGGCGCCAAATACCAAGAGGCCAGCCTTCTATCCAATTTGACACGTTATTGAATTGTTTACTCTTATCCTATCCCCATCAGCTAACATAAGCTATTACATTATCATGCTATTTACTCTTACCGTTTTCCCATGATCTGCTCGCGCGAAGAATTGCGTCAGCTTTATATAGAGTATAGAGACCCGGAATTTTGTCCCAGCTCCTTTGAGTGCTAAGTTGGTGGCTGAACCAAGTAAGAGCGCATTCTTCTCATAGCATATGACAACCACAAAGAAAACATCATGTTCCTCTCTGCAGGGGACTTTAGAATGTACATCTATATACATGACCTAATGATTGTTTCCAAAAATGAGGTTCCACCCATATACCCCCAACTATATTGCCATCCTCATTATAGGTACCTTCAGAAAAGGGGATGCTTCATTTTCAGAAGCACCAAAAGAAGCACCAAGATGTCATCCTAAGCTTATGGTCAATTAAAACAGGACACCCAGCAAATACAACCACCAATATTTCCAAAGAACCCTATAAACACTGCCCAGAAACCAGTAACATTTCATAATAAAAGCATACTGTCTATGATATCTCGTCTCATCCTAGACGCCTCTAAAACCCTAAACCCCAAACCGCTAGGATATGTCATCTTTGCCGAGCAGCAGGACATAAGGCAACTTCCGAGACCCAGCTCCGCCATGGAAATCTCAATGTCACGTGGCAGGCTCCTTTCGCTTAGGTCATTTTGCGGACAAAGGGCAAGGGTTCAGGGTTTAGGGCTTAGGGTATCCTAAACCCTAAACCCTAAACCCTAAATCCTAAACCCTAAACCCTGTTGTTGTTGCGCGCCTCTTGGTTTAGGGTTCAGGGTTTAGGCTGAGGTTGGTCGTTTGGGAGTTTGGTGGTGTTTGGCTTTAGGAAGTTGCTTTGGGGGTCTGCTTGGGGTTTAGGGCTTAGGTTTGAAAGGATGTTTTGGTATACAGGGCTGTGCAGGAGTATGAGGAATACAGAAGGCTCTTGCGGATCCATTCCAGAAGATACCCTGAGGGTCCCCGTATCTAAATATCCGGTGTTCAGATACCAAGAACCATTCAGATTATAGCGTTTGGGGGCCTGAAATTCTGTTGCAAAGCGTTGAATACCCAGCCGAGGGCGGAAGCTCCTCGTCTCTGACCCCCATCATACGAATATGAAACACCCCCACCCCATAATGTAGAATATCCCCACAAGAATCATGAATATTGGAAGACATATTTAACATTAGGGGAGGGGGGTGCTTAATATAAGTATGAAGAGATTATATACCTGTCTCGCTTCACCCAAGCCTAAAGCCCCCATGCAACCTTTAACCTTACCTCTACAATGATTCAACAGACCTTCTTCATCCTATGTAGTGCATGATAGGCCCAATGCCGCGGATCTCTCAGTTTTTGTGGTCCATGCAAACCTCAAAACCTTAAAGCCCAAATTCTGAACCCTAAACAGTGCGGCCGAAACTTAAAGGGAACTCCACCCTCAACCCTCAACCCCTGAACCCCTAACACGTGCAGCTTATAGGTAATTTCTTGCGCAGTCGCATTGCAATCCATACCCCTCCATGATTCAAGACTGTCCCTTGTTTTCAGGGCAGGGAAGGTCATTAATAGCTTCATAAACCCAAGGCAGTAATCCTACCCTAAACCCTAAACCCTAAACCCTAAACCCTTTCCATGCTCCCCAGATTGCCCCACTGTTGCTTGGGAGGTTTTAGTCCGAGGCACTCATCGTCTGCCAGCTGCGCTACCAGCCTAGGAACTGACTGGGGACGCCTCACGCGAGGAAGCCGAACATCGTCCTTCCAGCTATCCATCGACAAAGGAGACAACGAGAGCTCTAGCTGTAATATGTGTACGAATTCTTGCCATAAGTAAAGTATAGATAATGTCGAAGGAAAGCGCAATCACATCAATCTGAAGTTTTGCGGAAGAAGAACTGTTATTAGTCATTTGCATTGTTCTTCTTAACTGTACTTTCGCCAGTAGTAGTAGTAGTAGTAGTAGTAGTAGTAGTGGTTGACGCAGCAGTCGCAGCAGTAGTAGCAGCAGCATTGGTCGTCGCATAATATAATGGTAATCTGCACTTTTGTGGCAGTCAGAACTCTCGTCGTTGGCGGTGGCGGCGGTGGTTGTGGTGGGGGCGGGAGCGGCGGTAATGGCCTTGCCCCAAACCCTAAACCCTAAAACCCTGAACTCCAAAACCCTCAGCCCTAAACCCCTTGCCCCCCTCCACGTTCGCAACATCGGAATCCTGGACGGACGAAAGTGGCCCACCTTGCCAGGCTATTTACTGCCATGTGGTAGTTTCCCTAAATTACTGTTCACAAAATGGGGGAAATTTATATAGGGCCCCGTATTATAATGGGAACCCAAATATAGGACCCCGTATTATAAGGAATTTACACCAATCCCCATGTGAAGCCCTGGTTTAGGGTTTAGGGTTGAGGGGGTGGATACAAGGGAAGTCGGGGAGGGCATCCAAATTGTGATCCATGTTTAGGCTCCCAATAGACTATGGCCCTTAGTCCTTGGTATGTAGAGCACCCCCAAAAAAAACCTGCAATCTTGATAGCCCTCCATATTAGTCCGTCATAAATGGGGGGTAATAAGCTCAGCAGCCCCTTCAGCTCCCTCATGTCTGCACCCATATCTGCAGTAGCAACAGTGCTCTGACCAAAGCAGGGGAAAATTAAACCCTAAATCCTAAATCCTGGACCCTAGATCCTAAACCCTAAACCTTCCAGGGGCTTGGCAAAGCTTCGTTGAGCAAGTCACACATGCAGGGAGCATGCTATGGACCACAAGCAGCCACACGTGCAGAACATGGTAACAAGAGAATGAACTATATAGGGATTATATCGGGATTATGTAAGGATGATATACGGATTATATACCCTAAAACCCTAAACCCTAGACCCTAGGGATTCCTAGACAGCGACTATATTCCCACTGCAACAATGTGCCCTCTTTATGCATTAGGCTTAAGGGCCTAAGCTGTCTCTTCAAGCGAGCTAAGTCTTAAAGAATTTGTACTGCCTTCTCATTTGGGTGGTTGTCAAAATTATGGTCCCTTTTTGGGTGCCCTAAATATTAGGGGCCGTATTATAATAGGGACCCAAAAAAGGGACCATAATTTTGACAACCACCCATTTAAGGGTTTAGGGTTTAGGTTGAGGCAGGCACATCTTTCTAGAAGTGTATGCACGGAAGCCATGGCCTCCTTGCTCTAACACAGGGGCATAGCGTGTAGCACGCGTCTTACATGCCTTGACCATGGCCTCATACCTGTATGCCATAGGACACACAGTAATTATGCGGAGAAAAGAAACAACAACATCAGCTGCCGGGTATACTTGCCATGTGAAGGCTCATGTTCTGCGGTTGCAAGCTATTCCGGACACCATAGAAACCGATGATGGGAACATCCTCCTATCCAAAAAAGTTTTGGGTTTACGTTTGCTTGTGGCATGAAATGAATTCCTCAACACAGACCGCATCCCAGTCCCAAAATGTACTGTGCCAAGGTGCTGAAGGCTTCGTGCGAGACCAGAAGCCCTGGTATGGCCTCAAAGTTACTCATGGTCAGTTGGGACAAAGGAAAATGGGCTGTAGCAATTGCGTATACTTTCGCTATTCAAGGACCTCTTTTTGTTGTATGTGTATATAACGCGGTACATGTATATACATTCAAATACATAATATGTATATATATATATACGATACGATTTAAATATGAATATTTATATAGACATGATTAAGAATCAGCATCGGAGACCATCCACACTGTACACAACGCAGACCACACTTGCTGAGTCTTCAGCCAAGAAGGTTGGCAGCCATTCCTTCCAAACCTAGCATGTCTTTAAGGGTTGACCGGGGATATGTAGAAACATGAGTTGGGGTTTAAGGTTTTTGGGCTATGATAGGTTGGTGATATCTAGAGCTTAGGGTTTCCAAAGTTTGCCGCGAAGGTCTCACAAAACTGCCTTCGCAACCCCATTCATTCTTGCTTCAGTGGTAGTTTTGCCTACAGAGCAGCTGACTTTGCGCTGAGGGACGTCATCACACCAGCTATTGGCCACTGACATTTCCAGGACGTTCAGGCCATCTGCCTCCTGATGCGGTGTAAGGGTTTAGGGTTTTGACTCATAGTAGCTTCCAGTTTATTTTCCATTATCCCAATATAATCCCTATATTACACCCCTATATAACCCCTATATAACCCCTATATAACCCCTACGTAATTTTGGGAAACCCCCATATCTCCTGGGAAAATTGCAGGGTTGAGGCTGCGCCTCGAAACATGAGCCTCTACCTGTTTCTTGGGTCCTCACTGGATTTAGGGTTTAGGGTTTGGGGTTTAGGGTTTAGGGTTTGGGGTTCAGGGTTTAGGGTTTGGGGTTTGGGGGCTCTATGGGGTGAAGGGACCATGCTAGGGGCCCAGAATCGCAACCTGACAGACGCGGAGTTGAACCCACGTTTCACATGTTGAAGCGAGGTTCGTCTCTCATAACTCCACACTTCCCACTGCCATGACACTGAGTTGCTGCTGGGGAACTTAAGCTAAGTTACCTTGATATGGTTATATAGGGTAGGATTTAGGGCTTATGTTCTCATACTATGGGTATGTATATTGGTACATAATAGGGTTTCCTTGGTATAGTAGCTTAATCAACAACAACCCAGGAGACTAAGGCGAGGACCCCAGGACCCCAGGACTCATGTATGTGGCCAACTTTGCGTGCGAGCTTCTCAAACAAATCCTCACATTATCTTGTAGAGGGACACCTGTACTGTAATCCTCCTACGGACGCAGGATTCTTGGAGAAACCTGAGCCGGACCGGATGTGTGGAAAGTGCCCCATTACTTGGGTGTTCTGGGGACCGTGAGGGAGGGGAGAGGAAGGGTATAGGGTTTAGAAGAGGATGGACGTCCCTTTGATGCTAGAGAACTCCCAAAGCCCCGTTATCACTAGAAATTGGCCCTGAAACGCTGGCTTGCTGCTAAGGAGCTCACACTAAGGTACCATAAGGTGAATGTGCAGTGAATAACCGGGTTTCCTTACCATAGTGACCCCCTAAACCCCAACCGCATCATAGACTGGCAAGCTACTCGGAGTTCTGCCAGAAGAGTCTGCAGTCTGGGCATCGATGGCCTCAAAACTGAATCAAGAAGTCTACGTCTGAGGGTCTGTAGCTCAGGGCTCAGAATTTAGGCTTTAGGAGGGGGTTTAGGCATCCTTTGGGACGCCAGCAAGGATTATAAAGGGATTGTTTTGAACAACTTCCAAACATTGGCAGCCGGTATTATTGAGACTTTTTTAGGGAGCATAGACGGATGGTTCTGAGAAGTTCAATAAGAGTAAAGAGAATCCGAAAGACACAAACAAATTTACCACAGCAACAACCGACGTAGTCACCTCTATAATGCTGCGAACGACAATCATAGCAACGATAAGTCGTATGACAAAGAAAAGGCCATTGAACAAATGCCGTTCAATTGACACCAGAATCCATACTACAAGGCGGCAAATTCTAAAAACGTCGAAGTTCAATGCATTGATCAGGACACAATGACGGACCACCAGGCAAACTCATCTTTGCAACGACTGCCAACAAGAAGTCAAGAGGTACCTACTCACATGCTTTGCAGGCTTCAAACCTGAAAAACGTCTTGCTTGTTTTCTTTCAAGTGTCTGGGTGATTCGACAGCTCATGCCCTCCACGCATGATAAATAAGTCGTAAGGCAAAGAGAGTTTCTCAAGAAATTTCCCCAACAAGCCCTTGGTCGTCCCTCTACGCATCTCTAGGATCTTCACATGCCCCCAGAACCTTAAACCTTAATCCCTAAACCCTAAAAGTATGACCTGGGAAAACTTGTGCCAAGCGGCAACAGGCCATCATGGATGCCCAGGAGATTCCTCACATCACAACAGGTAGCATCAGTGGTAGGTCGGCCAGAAACAACTTTCTCGATCCGAAGCCGTGGAACGACCTAACCCAAACGTCTTGAAACTTGAGCCTTGGGCATTATCTCCCATGCCTAGACCCAGAACCCTAAACTCTGAGCCCCCAAACCCTAAACTGAAAACCTAAACCCTAGAACCACTCTTAACTCTAAATCCTATATGGTAGTTTCCCAAGATAAGGGCAACCCAACATAGACCCAAAAATACTATAGTCCTTATTATAGGGACCCCCAAAATGGTACCCCTAATTTTGGGAAACCTCCATATCCCTAAACCCTCAATCCCTGAACCCTAAATCCGAAATCCCGAAAATGACGAGTTTCAGGGCTAGCTTGGGCAACTTGTTGCGCGAGGCCATGGCCACACGACGGTGAAGGCAGGCGTGCCTTTCTCCGGTGCATGGCTAGAGACAAGGGATTCAGGGCTACGGGTTCAGGGCTAAGGGTTCAGCTTTAGGTTTAGGGTTGACCTTACATCCCCATTGCCCCTGAAAGCTAGGAAATACGCTGTTTTGAACACCCGTACTGATTCAGGATTTCATCAAAACTACGCCCAGCGACAGCATGGTGCTTGAGTTAAGTCACCTCTGACAGCCGCTAACTTTTGTGATATAATAAGGACTGAGAGGGACCGTGATGTTGACAACCTACCTTGGCATTCGATATAGACTCCAGCATAGTCCCAGCATGTCATTTTCCATGGTTTTCTCCAGTTATTCCTCATTACTGCCGTAACATCCCTAAATGGCCCCAACGTAAACCAGTTTCTGTCCACTTCATTTCCCGAATGAAATCTTTGTATATAGGAATCCCCAGATTGAGGTCGGACCATACTCCTGTCATACCCATCTCTGACCTCTAACCCCTAGACCCTAGAGCCTAAAGACTGATTAATATCCCTAAACCCTAAAACCCTAATCCCTAAACCTGAGGTCGTGGCAAGGGAGTCCGTCTGCGGCTATTCTGCTGAAGGATGTCGGCTTTGAATTGCAACAACTCCCGCACAACCTGGGTGGCTGTTAGTTTAAATTACTATACGGAGGAATCCGCATAAGATTCTATATATATATATATATATGTTATATATACATGCCATGGTAGCTTGATTTTAGTTCCTGAACCGCAACCCAGCAACACTGCCATGCATCCGGTCTTCCACATCTTTATATATCAGGGTAGGCAGGTCTCCTGTGGATTCGCAGGCCGTCCAGCTCTTGTCTGTTGGTACTTCATCAGGGCTATGCTTGCCTTTGGTGATGAAGGGCCAGAACCAGTTGTCTGAGTTGTCTTCAAATCGCCACTGTAGCTCATCATCCTGGGTACCGTTAAAGGCCTTAAATTAAGTTTAGGGGTTTAGGGGCTTAGGGTTTAGGATTTAGGGTATGCTTAGGGCTCAGGGTTAGGGTCTTGGGTATGAATTTCTATATGCCCATAGTATGGTAACCTGAACCTAGATTTCTTAACAGCAGCCCAGCATCATCATTTGAAAGGCGAATATAATGGTCGTAGGCGCCGTCCTTGCCTTCCATGCAATAACTTAAGCGGCCGTCCTGGTTCTTGGGGAAGTAGCAGCCATGAAATGCAGGCTCGCTGCTTCCGCTGACCACAATGCAGCCCACAAAGTAGAGCACATGATGCAAGGGTGTGTTCTTCTGCTTGTCCTGGCTGGAATTCAGCTTTTAAATTAGGGTCCAATCTGAGGTTCACTAGAACGCAAGTTTCGACGAATAAGGGCCAGAACTCTGCTCAAAACAGGGGGATTCCTTGCTTTTCGACTTCAAGGCTCCCAAACTGAAAACACCAGGCCTCGAAGCCAAAAGCGTTCTGTAGGGGCCTAAATAATAGGAGTAGGGTTTGGGGTTTAGGGTTCTGCTGAGGTCTATTCCAGGCACCCTAGACGATAATTCCGCAAAGAATTTAGGACAATGATCTTGGTACTTGGTTGGAAGCCTACCTTCTGCGCTATGCTTTGGTGTTTTTCTTGGATGCTGTAGCCTCTGCCCAATAGCCATCCCCAGACGCTACCTGCAACCTCAGTTGGAAGGGCAGCAGGGTTCCCTAAACCCTAAAGCCTCAAGCCCATGTACACTTACCACTGCTTAGGGTTCCTAAAATTTCCTTGATTTTGAAATATAAGTTCAAAATCACACCCCCAAACCCTAAGTAATGGTAATTATTTCGGGTTTATAGGTTGGGCAGGGTTGCCCGGGAAATCTAAATGCAGAAATCCTAAACCCCAATCTCCAAAACACGTTCAATTATACACATACAGACATCCATGCATGCGTGTATGTATGTATGTATGTATGTATGTATGTATGTACGTACGCAAGCGCTCGTATACGGATGTGCTAAAATGACCTTTTACTACCTTGATGTATCCCCTAAATCCGCATATAACAAAGCCCTGAACAGTGAATATCCCAGGGTCTACCCAACATACCTTTCTGCTAGTTAGTAGGAAATGTATTCCCTTGTTCCCTACTAACCCTAAACCCTGAATAGTAGTTTCCATTTGCTTTTCCACTATTCCTATATTATACCGTAAGTACCCCACTGCATCCCCCTAAAACCTAAATCCTAAGCCCTAAACCCTAAACTCTAAATCCTAAACCCTAAATCCTAAACCCTAAGCCCTAAACCCTATTTCGACCTCTCCTTGGCGTTCACATAGGCTTCCTGCGAATCCGGCGGAAGCTCTACGAGGAGCTCGTGTATCACGTCTGGGAGGCCAGTAGCTGCTAGGAGATGCAAGACACCCCACTCCTCTGCGGTTTAGGACTTTAGGGCTTTAGGGCTTTAGGACTTTAGGGCTTTAGGGGTTTAGGGGTTTAGGGCTTTAGGACTTTAGGGCTTTAGGGGTTTAGGGGTTTAGGGGTTTAGGGTTTAGGCGTTTAGGGGTTTAGGGGTTTAGGGGTTTAGGGTTCAGTGTTTAGGAGTTGGGGTTGGAAGCCATACCCACAGGGTAGTATTGCAGGCTTGGAAACCATCATAATCTGGCCCATAAAGGAGGAAGTATCTAAAGGGACTTTAGTGGAACCCCAACGAGGGAACCCCAACGAGGGAACCCCAAGAATATAGTAGGAATACAATAGGAATATACTTACCAGGGTCCTTATATTCTATTATATTCCTAGTATATTCAACCCTAAACCCTACATTGTTGGGGTTCCCCGTTTGGGGTCGCATTCAAACCCCTTTAGTATCTGACCCACCATGCTGCATGGAGAAGGGTAGGCGCAAATCCTGAAATGCAAAGCCTGGCTCCTAAAGCCTAAGCAAGAACCCTAAACCCTAGCCCCTAAATCCCAAACCCTAGGGTTTAGGGTTTAGAGTTAAGACTTTAGGGTTTAACCCTGTAAACCCTAAGCCCTAAACCCTAAATCCCAAACCCCCGAGCCCAAACAGCAAACCCTAAACCTTGCAACCCTGAGGAACAAACCCAAAGCCCCAAAGCCCGACAAAACTCTGCAGCCCTAAGCCATAAACCCTTAACCCCAAACTATAACCCCAACATAGGGGTTTCCCAAAAATTAGGGGCACCTTTTTTGGGGATCCCTATAGTAAGACTTATAAGATCTTTGGGTCTATTTTGGGGTACTCCTATTTTGGGAAACTACCATATATACCCCATTATACTCTAATAGGTTCCACCTTCTTTCCATTATCCCTATATAGCCCCTAGTGTTAAAGCCACCAACTGGCGAACGCAGGCAAGACCATGCGAGATCTCTGCTTCCATGGTTTGCTCCCCAGTTTTTCCACCGGGGATAAAATACCCCTCTTTATTTAGATTTCAGGGTTTCGGCTTTAGGGTTTAGGATTTAAGGTATAGGACTTCATGGGGATTTGGGGTTGCAGGATGCTAGGTGCTAGGTGGTTGGGGAGACTTTGGGGGCATGCTTTGGGTTCCCGCAGGCAGCTTTCGCCAGAATGTTTCGGAGCCCTGGACCGCTGGCTGTGGTGTTGCAGTGAGGGATCAAGGGCATATTGGTATGTTACCATATGAGCCATAGTCTAAACTCCTTCAAGGGGGTTATATAGGGGCTAGCATAGGGGGACTACTATAGGGGTTATTAAGGGGGATACTAGGAGTTTAGACTATAGCTCATATGAGCTATAGTTTAGACTCCTAGAATCCCCCTTAATAACCCCTCGAACACTCCCTGTATAATCCCCTCTAGAACCACTTTAAGGAGTTTAGACCCCAGCTCGTATGGTGCTCAACTGTCGGTGCTGTCACTACAAAATGGGGGCTCAGACGAAGTAAATGGGTATCCAAGACCCCTGAAACTGGTGGTTGGATGTTTTTTTGTTTGGGATATGAAGCCCCAAACATCAAACCCAAAACCCCAGAGCTCCATCCCTAAACCCTAATTCCCAAGCCTTCTAATGACTAAACCGTATAATCCCTAAACCTTAAACTCTGAAACCTCCATCCCTGAACCCTAGACCTTAAACAGTAATCCCTCCAACGTACAACCCCCCAAACCATTGACAATCCCTAAGCCCGAAGCCTCAAAACCTATAACCCCTGAACCCTCAACATCACAATCTATAATGCTTAAACCCTAAACCCTAAGGCTCGAAACCTATCATGCCTAAACCCCAAACCCCAAAACCCTTCATGTCTGAATCCTAAACCCCCAATCCCCTAAACTCTAAACCCTAAGCCTCAAGACCCATAATCCCTAAACCCCCAAACCCTATAATTTATCCCTAAACCCTAAGCCTCAAAACCTATAATCCCTAAACCCTGAACCCCGAAACCTATAATCCCTAAGCCCTAAATCCCCCAAACCTACAAAACCAACCCATAATCCCTAAGCCCTGAACCCCAAAACCTATAATCTCTAGACTCTAAACCCCAAAACCTATAATCCCTAAGCCCCAAAACCTATAATCCCTAAACCCTAAGCCCTAAACCAATAACCCCTAAACTCTAAAAGCCCAAAAACCTAGAATTCCTAAACCCCCAAAACCTATAATCCCTAAACCTATAATCCCTAAACCCCAAAACCTGTAATCCCTAAATCCCCCAAAACCTAGAATCCCTAACCCCTGAGCCCCAAAAACCTATAATCCCTAACCCCTAAGCTCTTGATGAAGGTACTTTCTAGACTCCTAGAATCCCCCTTAATAACCCCCATAACACTCCCCTGTATAACCCTAAGCCCTTGATGAAGGTATTTTCTGGCAGCCGGCCTTTCCGGCGCGGTAGCCTCTGCTTTGACACAGCCTTTAGATGTGGCAGGGATCCCAGTTTCCACGAAGCCGAGGGCTTAGGGTTTAGGGATTTACGGATTTAGGGATTTATGGCTTATAGGAATTAGGGTTGAGGGTTTATGGAGTATACGGTCTATGGATTGGTGCTTAGGGCCTGTGAATGGGGCTTAGGTATTAGGATTCCAGTGCGGGCCCCCACTACGTGGTTTATTAGTGTCTTTGCGCCTGCCCTGAGAAGGCACGAGTATGTTGAAGCGTATTACGGAAGCACGAGTATGTTGAAGCGTATTACGGATGGATACTGAACATCCCGCGTGACCCGAAGTACCTTATGACATCTTATAACCTTATACCTCTGGAATAACGGTCCTATAATGTATACTAGAAGGTCATGCTGGGCTTTTTGGTATCTCCTACACCCTAAGCCCCTTAACCCCTAGACCCTAAAACCTTAACCCTAGACTTTAAACCTGAACCCCAAACCCTTTTCCCAGCCCTACTATGGAACTCCCGATTAAGTTTGGGGGAGGGTTCCTTGGGCCTGCGAGCAGGACAGACCTTCCCAGAACCTTTTTACCTTCAAACCCTTCTATCATGGCTTAGTAGGGTTTAGGGGTTTGGGTTTAGGGTTTAGAGTTTAGGGTTTGGGGACCCTACAGTTAGAAAATGTACTGTAGCGCCCCCATGATAAGCTTATTGTAACCCGTTCGTGGGTTCCCTAACCCCGTAATAACCGAGCGAAGTCTTCTTAGGCGGTCTACCCTTTGGAGCCTGGGTTAAATGAGCCCTAATCTAAACCCCCTAAAGGGGGTTATATAGGGGACCACGAAGGAGGGGGATACTAGGAGTTTAGACTATGACTTAGATGCTTCTGAAGGGTTTGTTTTATGCTCCGCACAGCTTTAAGGCATGTGAGCCGATGACAGGACCTCTGGCATAATATGGTTGAGACTTTAGGGTTTCGCTAATACAGCCAGAGCTCTAAACCCCAACTTCAATTCCTAAACCCTAACGCCCATAACTCTGACTTGTTCTGTGGGCAGAAGTAGTTGAATGTTGCTGCTGTGACCGCTCCGAAAGGGTACCACCCGCGTGCGCCACCCGCCGTCTGCAGCCTCTTTTCTCCAGTAAAGTGCAAGAAGCCACAAAGCGTAAGACCTAAAGCCCGAAGCCCTGAAACCATAAGGGCTAAACTCGAACCCTTACCCTTGAACCTCCTGTAAGAAGAATCTGGAAAACATACTGACGACAAGTCCTTCGTCCCTGAATGGGGTCCCTTTCTCGGCGGTCAAAACAACAAAGATAGAGCCTACCCTGAGGTAGGGAGGGGCACGCACTTTTTTGGTAATGGTAGTTGTTGAAAAAGGTTGTTCCCAAAATGGCCATTGTGCAAGACAAGTTTCCTTATGTGTTTTTTTACAAACCTATAGGATCCCTACTTTATTTCTCCAAAGGACGTTCAGATCAACCCCCAGATCATCCCATGTTCCATTTCACTTTCCATTCTGTTCCACTGGATTCCCCGCTACTGAGGTGATGTCCCTAAACCCTAAATTAGTTTTTTTTGGGGAAAATAGGGCTTAGCCCCAAAACCCTAGATAATACTCCCCCTCCCCCCCAAATACTCAATGTCTGGGTGCCCTGAGGTCAAGACGAGGCTTCAAACACAGGCACCTTTGCGGTATTGTCCAAACAGTGGGTCCTTAGGCTGTAGGATTTAGGGTTCAGGGTTTGGAGTTTAGGGTTTAGTGTTTAGGGCTACGCAAGGATACGTAGGGATACAAAGCGTTAATATGGGTAGTCGCAAAAATTAGGGTCCTATTTTGGTACCCTTAAATATTAGGAGCCGTCATATATATATAACCCAAAGGTAATGTTAAGTTATATATCAATATATGTGTTTTTGGATTGGGGCCTTACTAAGAGGCTGAAAGGATCTAGGAAGTAAGTGAGAAAGGGGGTTATAGGCGTTATAAGGAGTCCAGCAGGCCTTGGGAACTCGTAGGACAATTTATAACCCACTTACCAACTCCCTGAGCTTTCAAGTGAGCAGTATTGTTTTTTTTGAGGGGGTGGAGGGGGGGGGGGGGTTGGGAACTATACTACCGAGCACAATATAGAGTACGATTACATCATGGGTTTCGGTATGGTAGGGGGAAGAAGAAAACTATTTGGTTGAACCATCAAAAAATATGATTTAGAAAACGCTTCGCAGTAAGGTTTTGCAGCTCCAAGTGGCTTCTTTGTAAATGTATGTGGAGGCTCATGGGACTTAATAGTAGGGTTAGGGCCCGAGTTATAAGAGTTTCTAAGCCCCCTGAGCTTCCGAGTAAAGCCCAGCCAGTTGTATGGCAAGCCGTCGGTGGTTCCCTCCCCTAGTACGGAACCTCCCCACCCCTTAGTAATAAACACCGTGTAAAATGAAATAGTACAGTGACAGAACGGAGGTTATATAGGGATAGTGGTAAATAAAATGGAAACTACTATCTAGGGTTTAGGGTTTGATTTTGTCTCGCCTCAATTACCTTTCCCTAAACCCTCAAGGGAAATTTGCTACCAGGGACTGGGACGTTTCATAGTGTCATTACTAAGAGTAGGGCTTTAACTTTTGATGCTCCCATCGAGACCTCGATGGTTCATCATGATTCGAAGGACCCAAAGTTCGCCATGCGTAGGTTGAGGGTTCAGGGGGACTATTAGGTGCTCCTTGAGGGCCCCAGCTCAGGCTTATTAGATATGGCTCCCTGAATCATGTAGGTATGAACTATGAAGCACCAGTCTTAGCAATTCGTAGGTTTGTTGGGATTAATGGCTCGGGTTGACATTGATATAGGTAAACAAGTAGATACATACATATATATATATATACATTTATATTTATATGAGCTACAGTCTAAACTCCTTATAGGGGGGTTATATAGGGGATTATATAGGGGACTACTATAGGGGTTATTAAGGGGGATATTAAGAGTTTAGACTATGGCTCATATGCAGATGCAAATATGGTAGTTTTCCAAAACGATGGGAACCCAAATGCAGACCCCCTGATACCATACTCCTTATTATAGGGCCCCCAAAGAGGTATTCCGAATTTGGGCAAGCCCCACATAATCTCCTACCCTAATCCCTACACCTTAATCCCTATCCCCTACTCTTTTTTTAAGGGAAGCCTCAGACAGGTTACCTAGCCACAGTTCCCGGCAAATTTTAACCCCAGATTTCAAGCCCTAAGGCAGGTGGACAAGTTGTCTATCAAGAGCTTGCCGTCGGAAAGGGTTTGGGGTTTAGGGCTTAGGGCTCAGGGTTTACTGGGTTTGGGGTTCAGGGTTTAGGGATTTAAGGCAAAAGGGTTTAGGGCTAAGGGTCTGGGGTGAGCTCCGGGGCTCCGTGACTCGTTGGTGCTTCAGGGAGATTGGGGGAGTGAACCCTTATCACTATCCCAACAAAGGGTATAAGGAATATATAGGAATCTATAGGAAAATAGGGGTATATAGGAATCTATAAAGGGTATACAAGGATAAGGGTATATAGGGACATATAGGGATATATACATCATGCCCAAATTGTACCCTGATAGCAGTGCTTGCATTCACTACTCCACTCCCCTCATAGTCCCCCATAAGTAGATAGAACACAGCTTTGGGTATAGTATAGTAAGATCCACATATACCCCATGTTCTATCTATTTAAGGGGGACAAAATACGCACAAGTAAGTTCAAGAGAGGGAGGTGCTCCTCCTAGACCACGGTTCAGAGCCTCCAATCGTCGGTTATTCCCTTTCCTCCTTGTCGTCTCAACGCCCCCCCCCCCCACCCAATAATATCAAGTATTCCCTTATAAAGCCATATGAGCTATAGTCTAAATTCCTGAAAGGGGTTACAGTATGTAGGGGATAAATGGGGATAATATAGAGGAATATTCTAGGGGTCATTAAGGGGGACTATGGCTCATATGGGAGCACAGATTTCTTGTTAGGATTCGGAGAGCTTTACATTCAAACTGGGCCTTGCTGGAGCTTTGCCGCTGTAGTCCGAGTCCTTGAGAGGGTTTAGGTTGTCCCTCAACCATAAACCCTAGACTTAAAACCCTGAACCTGAACCCTAATATTTCCCTAGACTCCAATCCTTGGACCCTTCACCCAGGCAAAATTCGCGCAAAGCTCCGGACCTGAACACTCAGTTGAGGGGTTTGGGGTTCAGGGGTTCAGGGTTACATGAAGGTTCTTGGCAACACTAAAATAGCTTTGTCAGGACTGCCTCGTCCATGACCCCGCCACCGCCTCCAGGCATTTTGGGTTGATAAAGAATCCAGGGTTTAGGGTTTACCGTTAGGGGGGAAAGCTATTTAATTTTGCGCGTATTGTGATGTTTTAGGGTTCAAAGTTATGGACTATACAGTTAATGTACGTTTATTTGAGGTTCAGGTTTTAAGGGTTTGAGGTCTACTGCTATTCAGGGTTTAGGGTTTAGGATTAAGGGTTTCAGAAACGGGGTCAGACTGGGGTTCTATGGGGAAGCCGTTTTTATTAAGGCTTTAAGGTGCGAGGTTATGCGGATGTTGCAGGGGTATACAGGGAAACTTTTATTTAGGGTTTAGTAGGGTCTTGGTTTTAGGATTTGAGGTTATGGGGTGCAGATAAGAGGTATATAGGGCAACTGCTACTATTCAGGGCTTAGGTTTCAGGGTTTGATGTAAATTTTCTGTAGGAACCCATGTCCATGAAACATGCGGGACATAGTGACTGTAGCTCAAATGGAGATTCCCGGGTCAACGTTAGTGATATTTGGGTTTAAGGCCTACGTGGGGTCAGGGACATCGTAAAGCTTATAGATTAGTCTGGGATATATCGTGTCAAGTATACGCGTACATCCTAGACCCTAAAACCTAAACCCTAAACCCGTGTAGGGATGTTACCCCAATAATGGAGTATCACATGGAATAGAGAATGGACAGTAGAATGGAAACTTGGCACCCAAAACCCTAAACCCTAGACCCTAAACCCTCCTAAACCTAAACGTTGCAGAAGTTTTCTGTAGGCTTATATATCCCGAAGCGTCCCGCTGTACCGTGATGCACCCCCCCATGATCTCTATACACCTTTTCAAATGCGGACATCACCCCCAACAGCCCTACAAGTTGCTCTCGAAGGAGCCCATGTAAAGATATCCTAAACCCTAAACCTTAAGACGACCTAAGCCCCAAAGCCTAAACCTTCTACCAATCCCCCACCCGACACCCTCAGCCCCAAAGCCTGAATTTGGGTGGCCCGTTT
This sequence comes from Symbiodinium pilosum, assembly GCA_905231905.1. Taxonomy (NCBI): domain Eukaryota; class Dinophyceae; order Suessiales; family Symbiodiniaceae; genus Symbiodinium; species Symbiodinium pilosum. The sequence continues at coordinate 69,061 of CAJNIZ010022758.1, forward strand.
ACTGTTTTGGGGTTTGGGGTTTTACGGATTAGGGTCTAGGGATTAGGATTGGGCTTTAGGGTTTAGGGACTAGGGTTTAGGGTTTAGGGATGAGGGTGAAGGGATTAGGGTTTAGGAATTAGGGTTTAGGGTATAAGGGGACCCTTCATTGGAATTGTTTTGTGGACATTACCGTATTGCTGCCCTGTAAACCTTGTAAATCACGTAAACCCTGCAAACCTTGTAAGTCCTGTAAACCCTGAACCCCGCACCCTAAAACCATGATGCTTAAATCTTAGGTGGACCCCCCACCCAGTAATAGTGGCTATAGAGGAGAATGAAGATTATATCAGGGTCCTCTTACATTCCTAGTATACCGCTGTTACAGGATGGGGGGTCCTCCTGACTTAGATCTTATGCCTTGGCGCAGGCCCCCAAGCGAGGCGATCTGTTTAAGCCGCCACTTGGCATCCAAAAATGCAGGGGATTCTCAGTGTTCAGGAGGGGCTTATAGCCACCCTTAAGTAGATAACATATGGGGTATATGGGGATCTTGTTATAATATGCCCAAAGCCATATTCTATCTAATTAAAGGGGGACTATACCCCCAACCCTAAACCCTGAACCCTAAAAGGTAGTTTCCATTTGCTTTTCCATTATCCCAGTAATTTCTACTTAAGGGGGACTACAGGATTGAGGGTGTAGGGCTTAGGGTTTGGGGTTAACGGCTTAGGATCGAACGTGTAGGGCTCAGGATGCAGGGCTTAGGGCTTAGGGTTGGGGGCGTGACTGGAGTGTCCAGCTTGGAGTGTAGAACTATAAAATGGACTGACGCTGTAAGGTTGGAAGTGCTCTTAGCCGTGAACCTTCAGCCCAAGCCACAATGCTTTAGCCAAGAAGCCCTGTGGGCTTAAACCCTATGTGGGGTTTAGGGCTCAGGGCTTCAAATCCTGAACCCGCAAATCTTTAGGGTTTAGGGTTTGAGGTTTGAGGTTTGAGGTGTAGTCTTGAAATGACAGCTTTGCTCTTCGTCAACTTCTAGAAATGAGGAGTAGGATCCCAAGGGGTTTTAGGGTTTAGGGTTTAGAGTTTTAGGGTTTAGGGTTGTAGGGTTTCGGGTTGGAGAGTTAGAATTTTTAAGTTTTAGGGTTCAGGGTTTTAGGGGGTTGAGGGCTTTAGAGCTTGGAATTTTAGGGTTTTAGGGTGCCTTGAACCAAGATTTGGAAGCTGTGCTCCTAAGCTTGCTGGTGTTTAGTAGTGAATAACGGAATATGATCCCTCTATACGTTAGAGATTAGTGTTTAGGGCTTGGGTTTAGTAACCCCCATGTAAATTAATCCCTTTATTCCCTACAACCCCCCAGGAAGTAGGCCCTAAGCCCTGAATCCAAAACATTGTAAAGCCTCAATCATAAGCTCTCAGCCGTGATGCCTCTTACCTTTCCTGCCCTCTGGCAAACTCTTATCCCCGAACCGCATACCCAACCTAAAGCTAGCCCATACAACGGAAAAGAGGACTTCACCTTCACTAGAGGACTACAGGCTGTGGTTCAACCCTTATGGTAGTTTCCCTAAATAGGGGGACCCCAATATAGACCCCAAAATACTATAGTCCTTATTATGGGGACCCCGAAAATGGTACCCCTAATTTTGGGAAACCCCCTTATAGTAAGCAGTGCAGCCGCAACACGAAGGTCAGAATGCAGCTGCATCAGGCATGGCACAGCTTACGAAGGTTTAGGGTTTATTTGGGGGTTTCCCAAAAGTAGGGGTACCTTTTTGGGGGTCCCCATAATAAGGACTATAATATATTGGGGTCTATATTGGGGTACCCTAATTTTGGGAAAGTACCATTTTTTGAGTGTTTAAGGCAAATTTGGCGTTTGGAGTTGGGTTTAGGGCTTCCAAATCTTCGGAGTTCCTACAAGGAACCCTTATATGAACACCAGGATCCCTTTCAAAGGCCCAGAGGGTGGGGGGTGGTTTAAAATGGGTGCCCTGAATCTTGGCGGCCGCATTATGCAGGGGGCCCATTGAAAAGGAGCATGATCTGTTGATAACACGTGATTCTTGCACCCCGAACCTACTGTTGATGACATTTAGGCCCTATATAACCCCATTATAGTTTCCATTTGCCATTCCATTATCCCTATATAACCCCTAATATACTGTAATGTACCCTTTGGCGAACTGTTGCAAGGTTGCTCTTGCATTTGTTGCTCCCTATTTCTGATCAGTCGGTTGTGTTGATGAGTATTTCTCTCAGCCATCTTCTGGCTTTTATGGGAACCTGTTCAATCGATTAGAGCTTGATGGTCATGAGCGTATTAGGGTTTCCTTAGCTGCACCCTGAACACTATCACCAATTTTCCTGTAACCTCCACCATGGGAGGTGAGTTTCCTGCATAACTCTTCGTCGTCGGTGGGAGAGGTTACGATGACCCTAAGATTTACAGCCCCAAATCCCGAAATTGCGAACCCCAGCCACTATATAACCCTGGAAGCTAGGGCCCTAAACTCTAACATTGTGAGGCCCAATCCCTCAACACCTCCACGACCCTAAAGCTCCTACACCCTGAACCCTAAACCCTAAAACCTAAACCCCTAGCCCCCCAAACCCTCCACCCTCAACCCCTAAAACCTTAATTAAACCCTAACACCTAAACCCCTAGCCCCCCAAAACCCTCCACCCTAAACCCCTAAAACCCTAAACCCTAAACCCGCAAACCCTAAAATCCTAAACCCCAAATTCTAAACTCCCCAAACCCGAAAATCCCTATAATCTTTCAAGGGGTCCCTGGAATCCTGTTG
>CAJNIZ010022758.1:71949-83465 GCA_905231905.1 Symbiodinium pilosum
GCCACAATGGCCTGAGCGCAGAAACCCAACAGTGGCGCGAGTCGGGTCCCTGAGTCCTTTGGGTCGGTTGCCTAGATAGAGTTTAGGGTTTAGGGTTTAGGGTTTAGGGTTTAGGGGGTTATATTGGGGTTATCAGAGGGAGAGCTTTCAGGTTGAGGAATTAGGGTTTTGGGTTTTAGGGGTTTGGGGTTTTAGGTTTAGGGTTTTGGGGGTTAGGGTTTGAGGGGTTTAGGGTTTAGGGGTTATATGGGGTTTTTATAAGGTTATATAGGGTTATATGACCTTATGGTTTGGGGTTACTACAGTGGATTTGGGGTCAATGGTTCAGGGTTGAGGAGGGTTAGCTACTATTTTGAAAGTGGAACTTACTGGTTCAGGGTTCAGGGTTTAGGGTTGAGACTATTTAGAGTTTAGGGCTTGCTGGCTTTAAAACTCCCTGCATCGGGTTTAGGATTTAGGCCTGCGGGGATTGAAGCGCCTTGATGTAGGTTAGAGCAATCGTCGTCCTACCTCCGCTTTGAACAAGCCATGAGCTGTCAAGTTGGCTGCAGGGCTTAGCTTTCTTCTGGGTTGCGCTTGCCCGGTTTGGGGTTTTTTGTTTTGCAGAGGGGCCTGGTGCGTGCTTGGCGTGCACATTGGGAGTAGCAGCCCTCATTATACAACCTCTATTTAATATTACCCCAATGGGTCCCTAAACCCTAAACCCTATATAACCCCCATATAACCCTTAGTCCAATGGGTACCTACGTCCCCGCTATGTTCCATGCAACATGGGCGGCCTTATGGACACACCTCCTTTAGTAGAACTCCTGCATGGTGAGCCTTACGCAAACGATATCCTTTTTTTTGCCGCGATTTGCAGCCAAAGCTACACATGGTAGCTTCCCTAAATAGGGGGACCTCAATATAAACCCTAATATTACTACAGTCCTTGCTATGAGGACCCTCCAAAATGGTACCCCTAATTTTGGGAAACCCCCAAAATCCACAAGAATTTCAGGTCCAGAGTTGCTGATTCGCGGTTTAGAAAAGTAATAATACTGTTGATGGAGGAAATGTTGCACCACCTTAAGTCCCTAGAGTCCCAGGAATGACAGTAGTTTAGGGCCCCTAGGTGGTGCAAGATTTCATCCATCAACAGTAGTAGTAATGGGGTTTGGGGTTTTGGGTTTAGATAGTACCAAAAATAACAAGAACAGTACACCTTCAACCCTGAACAAAGCACCAGCCCCCCTCCCAAACATGAAGCCGGGAAAAGCCAAAGCCCTCCACACCCCTTCCCACATAAACATGGAATTCCACACATCCCTCATAATGACAACATCGCCTGCACGGCGGTGTTGTCGAATCATACCTTTCGGGCGCGTGGCGCGTATGCCACAGACGTGGTGCGATACGGGAACTTGTGGATGAAGAGCTCATGACCCTGGCCAAATTTGCGTAGAGCCTTCATGCTCGGGGACTTGCTCACGAAGGTTTTGCCAGTTGCAGGGACACAGAGCCTTTTAGACTCCAGACTATATGGGCTGTGTGGGGTTTCCCGAAGATTTCAAAAGTGTCGCCTCGCATACTTTTTGGTAAGTTAGGGTTTGGGGGCTTAGGGTTTAGGGTTTCAGGGCTTCAGACATTGGATGTAGGATTCAGGGTTGCCCCCAGGACAGTTATAGGCACCAAGACAAAATTCGAGTCCCGAGGGGTCAGCATCTTGGCTTGAGATTCGTTTGTTTGGATCGCCTGCCCTCTAATGTTGGACCTCCTTTAGTGTAGAGGTCCCCTATAATGTGTTTTGGTGTAGAGGTCCCCTATAATGTGTTTTGGGGGCTGGCGTATTCAGGACCTGGGCAATGAATTGAGGTCCGCTATAACGTGTTTTGATTTTGGGGCCTTAAAAATGTAAGAAGGATTCTCAACAATCCCTTTTAAATCAATCTACAGGGACCTCAGAACCGTGGGAGCTCAGGGGGGCCGTATTGAGGCCCCTCTAATTTCTATTTTTCGGAGGGCCCTATTGTTAGGGGGGGAGGGGGGGGGCCCTACTTATGAAAGAGGGCCCAACATTACTGTAGAAGCATGAACTATGGAGCACTATTGTCCCCGTATAATTCTTCATAACGACTGTACCATACCTACCCTGAGACCCTGTTCAAGTTATTCAGGCTCTTACAGTAGCTCTCCCTCGCGTTTATCCCCTCGAAAGACCAAACATTAAGAATTCCGCCACGTAAACCCCCAAATCGCTGAATTTCTCAAGAACCCAACCCCGAACTCTAAACCCTATACCACAAACCGAGCCTGAAGCCCCAAATTCGAAGGTCTAAATCGTAGTTTCCATTTTCTTTTCCATTATCCCGCATAGAACCCCTATGGAATACTTAGAATCTCTTTAAAACCCATAGAATTTCTAGAATCCCTAAGTCCTATATAACCGTAATAGTACTCCAATGGGTAACTTTCATTTTCAGACCCGAGGACTTTGGAATGTTTACCTGGGCAGCTGCAATCTAAGTTGCCATAATCCTCATACAAACAATACTAGGATTAAATAGGGATTATCTGGTTTGTATAGGGGTTATATAGGGTGTATATAGGGATATTAGGGCTATATCGGGGTTATATAAGAGTAAGTTACCATAATCCTCGTACAATTGGTATATAAGCTATAGTCTAAACTCCTCAAAGGCAGGTCATATAGGGGATTATATGGGGGTTATAAAGGGGGATGCTAGGAGTTTAGATTTTAGCTCATATAACAGTTGCAGTTATCCCTTAGCATTTCAGTTAGAACCATTCAGGAGGTGTTCGGGATTTGGGGTTGGTTTCCGCAAACGGAATTTCAGTTTAAGTTCTTCGGCCACAGGCCATTCATCGTAGAGACTTCGCATCCTAAGGGACAGTATGTTGAACTGACAGTGATGGTGTAGTATACGCCAAGAACCTATTCGCATCACTTAGATGCCGGCGTATTCTGGATTTCCTATATGTACCCAGATGTAGTGGGATTAAATTTTCTTTTTTCAGAGTGCATCTGGGGTGCCTCAGGATTGGGTGTCAGGCCTTATATTAAGACCAAGGATCATATGTACATATACGTGTACACACACACACACTGAAAAATCCGATGCATCCCCTGAATTTTGTTTTCCATGCCTAGGTATCCCTGAAAGCTAAGTGTCCCTTACGTAACTCCAGTATGAGCGCTTCATATGTCCTTATATAAGCCCATATAAACACTATATAACCCCTTTATATCTCTAGATACTCTCCTGTATTTATAGAACCGCGCTCGCGCTTTCTAAACCTTAAGCAGCCCTAAACCCTAAAATCCCAACCCTAGCTCTAAACCCTAAGCCCTAAGCCTAAACCCTAAACTCTAAAGTGCGCTGGGCATGTTGAGGTACTCCGGATTCCTGGAGGCAGTCCGAACAATCATTCGAGAGGAGGGCTGGCCAGTGCCCTAGGCTTTTCTGGGTTTAGGGGTTGGGGGTTCTACGGGTTCTTTAGGTTTAGGGTTTTGGGGTTTGGGGGTTTAGGGTTTTGGGGTTGAGGGCGGCAGGGTTTAGGGCTTGGGGTTCTAGGGGTTTAGGGTTTCGGTTTGGGTTTAGGGGTTAGGGGTTTAGGGGCTTAGGGTTTAGGGTTTAGTGTTTACCTACTGGCCCTTGAGGGGGAGTGCAGGGTCTATTAGGTTGAGGATTCTTTGTGTACTTGGACGTTCATGCGAAGTTCTGAAGCGTAAATGTACGGCTTTGGGGTTTAACGTTTAGGGTTTAGCGGTTTTGGTTTAGGGTTTTATTGCCTAAGAATTGAATCGCGCTTGCTACGTAACACGTACAAGGGAGGCGTGCCAAGTTGGAGTCCCCTGGTTGGGCCTTTTTTTCCAGGAGCAGGAATTTTGGCAGACACCCATCCTTTGAATTCATTTTGATGCTGTTACATGGGGTTCTTTTTTTCCGCTCTGCACGACTGGAAGGTTGCCAACAAGGTCCTCATGCCTACTGGGGATCTCCAGAATCCTTTGAATTTTTCCCATACATCGCCAAAGTCCACAAGGTACCCCTATCTTCGAACTCGCATCTGTCTCATACCGCTCTGCTGCAATGTGCATGAACTGCTCGCGGAAATCGGAGAGATTGCAAAGAAGACTTGTCAACGGAGCCTGTTTTAGGGGTTGGGATTTGGTCGTTTTAGCTGGTCGGGTCTAGGGTCTAGAGGTTTAGGTTTGGGCTATTTGGATTATGGTTCCGGGGTAGCGCGCTGAGAAATTAATCTTTTCCGGCTGAGGGCTTAATGTTTAAAACTTTTGTCAGCTTGTAGTGAAAGGCGGCTCTAACGTATGCACAGCTGAAGGAGTCATCGGCCAATTTCTCCCACCGACTGCAATGTCTCTTGCAGTCCTCCTCTGTACATGGACAGTCCATCTTGTCTTGTTCCGAAAGATGTCTACTTTCTCGGGGTTAGCAGGGAATGGGGGAAAACATTCTATAGGGATTATATGGGATTAGATTCCTTCATACCTTACCAACCACCAATAAGTTTGTGTATATGAAATTCTCGACAAGGAAGTCGTCGGCAGTGTCGTCACCTGGCTGCGCCTTTTACTGCTCGGGCTCCTCCTTCCACTCCCAACAAGTTAGCCGTGCTTGGTCGGGAACGAGGGAATATTGCTCTCAGGGATAATATAGGCATTATATTCCGTTCTTCCCTACTAACCACCAGTAAGACAATCTTTGCAATCCAACACCCTCGCAATCCAACACGTCGCCATAACTCTACATCAACCCCTAAGCCTGAACTTCAAAGCGAATCAATAAAGCGAAGGCCTAACTGCCTACAGCTACCCCCTACACCGTGCTGCTTAGACCCTCCCTAAACACTAGACCCTAAACCCCAAAGCCTTAAACCCTACACCCTGAGTTATACACCCTATACCACACGAAACGTTAAACTCTAAACCCTAAGCCATAAGCCCTAAACCCCAAAACGTTAAACTCTCAGCCTGAAACTCTACGTTATGCACCCTAAGGTTGGCCTTCTACACGGGAGTTATGCCGAGAATGCTCCATGCGGTACCCTCCGCTGCCATGTGCTGGGGTCGGGGGCTCAGAGCTACCCAGATTTCTGGGAGGATCTAAAAATTAGATCCCCTACATAGACCCATTATAACCCCTATATAATCCTTACATAATTTCCCCTATGGTTCTAGGGGATCTAATTTTTAGATCCTTTTGGGGGTCTGGGTAACCACGAACTTGTCCACTTTAAAAGGGGCTTGGATGGGACGTATGGGGTTGTTCTCAAAATTGTTGTGCCCCCTTCTGGTTACAGACTAGATTACGGCATCTAATGTTTAGGGGTACCAAAATCGGACTCTAATTTTGGGAGCTACCCATATAGGGTTTAGGGTTTAAGGTCTAGGGTTTGGCGTTTCAGGGCTTCTGGTGTGGCGTTTATAGGGCATGGGTTCGGCTTTACAGGAGCTGCCACAGGCATATATGGTAATTTCCCAAAATCGGGGGACCCCAATATAGACCCCAAAATACTATAATCCTTATTATTGGGACCCCCAAAATGGTACCCCTAATTTTGGGAAACACCCATATGTAATTAAGTGCTAGCTTCCTATGAATGAACAGCAGAAAGCCTACAGCTCAGGGCATTCCAGTGATCTGGTTTAGGAGTTAGGGTTTAGGGTTTTGGGTTCAGGGATTTTTTTGTTGAGGTCATAGACCCTGCCGTCATGTGACCGATCTGGGGTCCTCTTTTTTCGGTGTTGGGTTACCACTTCCCGGGACTTCCTGGACAGTACCTCAAAAGCATCATCTTATGCCCTCAATTTACTTGGTTTCTTCAGGATCCTCCTATCTGGGTGCTTCTCGAGATTCAGGCCCCCCTCCCGGCAGAAGTTCCTGCAGTTACATGATAGCTCCCAAAAAGGGACCCTGAACCCTAGCCTTGACTCGAACCCCACATTGTGCAAATAGGAAGTGATTGTGATGGGCTATCAGAAATGCAGCTTTTGTGTTTTTGGGAGGGGCACCTCCTCTTCACAAAACGACAGAATGCTAAGGGCCTTAAGTTCAAAACCCTAGACCCAAAAGTCTCAAGCCATATCGTAGCTTCCACAATAGGAAGACCCCAAGATAGAGCCCCCACAAAAAGCCTTTCTTATGGAGACCCACAAAAGGAAACGAGGTATCCCTATTTTTGGGAAATGTTCATATTCCCCCCAACAAAAGCAAAGACATAAAACTCGATCTCTAACTACCAACGCCTTCCGGCTTTTCTCATGAGAGTCACCTTGATCTAGAGCTTGGGTAACTTGCCGAGGACGTGCCGGGGTGAGTCTTCTGCTTTATTTGCAAAGAATTCGCAAGCCTGCTCAACCCTAAACCCGAAACCCTAAACCTCCAAGATTCTTGTACATCTATAGGCTATTCTAGTTTTGCCCAGAAGGATCCCTGAAAGAGACCCCTAATTGCAGAAACTCCCACCTAGAGTATCAAAGTTCAATGACCTCGGGCTTTTGGCCCACACTTTTTAACAAACCTCATAGGAGGTTTCAACAACCCCAAAAACCTTGCGCGTCTACACACTTCCTGGCAGCTCCTTGGCCAATCTGGGCATCACCTTCTCCAACGTAGCTGCCGTTCATTTTCGGACCACCTACTCTCTCCCCCAACCTAACATGGAATCCCTAAAGGGCCTTCTTTCGACTGTTGTCATTTCATCCCAGATTAGTCTGGCCCAGGGTGACTACCACCGAACTGAAAATGTTAAGAGGCCTCATGGAGAGGGACCCAACATTTTTGGCCTTAAACTCCTAAATCCTTCATGCACCTCGTGGCTTTTGTTAATGGAGTTTCTCAGGATTTCCAGCATGCCTTAAACCCCAAATCCTAAACCGCAGCAAGATCCACGTCAAAATACGGGGTCCCTGCCCGACCACAGGAACCCACAATGGTTGTGGGTTTAGGGTTTTAGGGTCTAGGGTTTAGGGGTTTAGGGGTTTAGGTTGTAGGGTTAGGGCTTTGAGGAAATCTTAGGCACCCAATCCCTTCCACCAATGTAGTCTTAAATTTTAAATCCTAAACTTTAGGGTTTAGGGTTTAGGGCTTTAAACACTATGTATGAGGGAGAGGTCATTTCTTTGGAGAAGCCTGGCGCTACGGACCAGTTGAAGGAGTACCCATCAGATTATTACACGACAGTTTTCATAACAAGAGGAACTTGCTATAGATCCCAAGAAATTACACTCCTCAATACAGGGACCCCCCAAAAAAGGATCCCAGATTTTTGGGAAGCATCCATTAGCAGTTCTTTACTGAACTCCGGAGCCCTTCCTTAACGTATCATGGAATGTGGTTGGTGCCCGGGTATTGTGGCAACTCCCAAACCTCACGCCTCTCAGGTTACCTTCTAAAAATCACCAAAGCCATCATCGTTTATGCCTTTGTGCCCAAACTTCTGGGTAGTTCTGAAATTATCCTGTAATCACCACGTAGTTGCTATATGGGGGGTTTCCCAAAATTAGGGGTACCTCTTAAGGGGTCCCAATGATAAGGAATATAGTCTTTTGAAATCTATGTTGGGGTCCCCTTGTTTTGGGAAACTACCATATCTCTTCAGGCCCCTGTAGTATCTGTAACCCTAAACCCTAAACCCTAAACCGCGTACCCCATGGGAGGCACCTACGAAGTTGTGAAGTCCCTCTTGCAAGATTATTAGGCGCCAAAAGCGGAGAGCAGAGAGTTAAGTTCGGGGTCACGGTTCAATAGGTGATATTCGGAGAATATTCGGGATATATTGGGGTTATATTGGGGTTATGTTAAGGTAATGTTAGGGTTAAATTAAGATATATTAGGGGTATATCAGGGTTATATTGGGGTTATATGTTGACTTGCCTCAGGGCATTACGGGACGTCAGGAGTTTGAGTATGAAGGATTACCGTGTAAGGAGATATTTTCATGATGCTACTCAAGGACTCGATTGGCATTTTGATCAAAGAAATTCCCAAGTGAACCCTTTCTATGATGTCGCGGGCTCAGGAAAATTAATGCCGTAGAGTATGGTATGCTTTAAGGTTTAGCTGCTGATTCGGAGCGCTGATAGCTGAAATTCCCAGATTGTCAAAGTTGCGTTTTTAAAGGCATCCTGGACGGTAGGAGCCGCCTACGACGTACAAAGGGTCCCGACCAGTGATAGCACCAACCTAATGACTTGCCCCCCCAAAATATGACGGTGTTATGTGAGGGGGTTTACCATGGCCCTAAACCATTCACCTTCAACCAAAAACCCTCAACCCAAAACCCTAAAGCCCTAAGACCTCAACCCTAAACCCTAAACCCCTAAACCTCTAATCCCCCGAAACCCTAAACCCCCAACCCCTAAATCCTAAACCCTGGGATCTCTTAGGTTACTAGGTTGGGCTCATCGCAGCACAGCCTAAGCCCTTACTGAGATATTCCTGAGGCTTTCGGGTTTGTTTGGGGATTAGGGTTAAGGGTTTAGGGTATAGGGTTTAGGGTTCATGTTATTTTGGACCATAATTCTTAAATCTTCATTATACAGCCATTGCAAGTAACCCTAAGGGTCCAAGTACCTAATAATCATATACTTACCCCAAACCCGTACTATAATTACTATTACCCAAATCCCAAGTACCTAATTATTGGGTACATGGACCCTTAAGGTGAACTTTTTTCAGGACCCTAAATCTATCCCAGCTTGCAGGCAGACAGACAGGCCAAACGACACGCAATTTGTGTATGAAATTCAGGGGGTTGGGGATGTTAGATAGTTATACAGGGGCTAGGTACCCCAGTAGTACCCTTTTGCCCTTTTCATTTTGGGTTTCCTTATTAAAGCTGAACAGTAGGAAAAAAGGGTACCCTTGTTATTAATGGGTTACTTGGGAACCTAGGGAATTGTCATGATTATGCTGCATCCCTGGACGTGTGCTGTGTTCGAAGTATTTGAAGTATTTGTCCGGCTCTATGTTTGTTTCTGTAGAAAGCTTGGCGACATGTCCATAATGTTGATGTTAAGGAATTCTACTGACTTACCAAAGTACGGACGCCGTTTCATTGACTGTATATGCATGCGTATATGTACACATGCATATTATGTTATCTTATTTCAAGTCCCCTATCAACGCATGACTAAGCGTAAGTTTCTCAATTGCAAGCTAGTCAATGCTTTGTCGTGATACTGCCCCCACCTTGGGGCAGTCATCAATTACTGCAGTATAGGGTTCAGGGCTTAGGGTATGGGGTTTAGGGTTTATGGTATAGTATAGGGTATAGGGTTTAGGATTTAGGGTATAGGGTTCAGTGTTAATAACAGCATATGTATGATTCGTACAGGGCTGCGACAGTAAGGTTCGCTTCAAGTGAGGCTGGATGGGTAAGGATGCCTCTAAACCCAAAATAGTAGTTTCCATGTTCCTTTCCATTATCCCCATATTACCCCAATATACCCTTAATATAACAGGGGAACCTGATACAGGCCCCAAGACACTATCATCCTTAGTAGGGGGACCCCCAAAACGGTGCTCCTAATTTGGGAAACCCTGAACCCTATATATCCCTACATAACCTCTAGAATCCCTTTAAAGGTACCCCCAAATTTGGGAAAACCCACCAAATCTGGCCAGCAACGTACAGGCTCCCGGAACCTTTCATTGCGACCCTGCACACGGCTTTCATGTATAAGCCTGGTTTAGGGTATAGGGTATAGAGATCAGGGTTTAGGGTATAGCGTACAGGGTTTAGGGTTTAGGGTTTAAGCCTCATACAGGCTGTTTCTGGCTCAGTGCTAAGTTGCTAGTGAATTAGCCACCTCCACAGACTACAAGGGCCCCAACTCCAGATCCACACGGTTTAGGGTTCAGGCTTTAGGGTTTAGGGTTTAGGACTTCGGGTTTAGGACTTAGGGTTTAGGGCTTAGGGTCCTAGACCCTAAGCCCTGAACCCTGAGACCGATCCATCCTACAGCCCTAACCCTGAACCCCAGTCAGCCTGGATCAAGGGACACTGTGACATGTAGTTGACAGAGTCACAAACCAATGGGAAGCCGGATGATATGGGGATGTGTGCAAAGAGCGGGTTTGAGATCTAGGGCTTCCTTATTATTCCTTCCTGTAACCCCGATATACATATGTATATATATATATATACACCCTATTATACCATAGTAGTCTCCATTTTCTTCTCCGTTCTTCCTATATAAACCCAATATATTCCCTCATTCCCCGCTAAGAATTACTAAGGCTTGTATGAGGGGATCCTAGCTTGACAAACGTATATGTGAAACTTCTTATGCCTCCCTCAGGCGAGGGGAGTTATGATCCTGTTACTTACCTTGGGAAAGCTAGGAATGAAGTAATTCATCCTGATAGTAGTCTCTAGACAGCCCATTATAGTAGTTTCATTTTTTTCCCATTCCTTCGTTCCCAGCTAACCAAAGGTAAGCCCTAAACCTTAAAGCCTGTAGTAGTTCCCATTTTCTTTTCCATTATCCATATATAGTCCCTACTATATAGCCCTATATAAAGCTTGTAGGGTTTAGCTAACCAAAGGTAGTACAAAAGGTCCCGAGGAACCCTATGCTGTCAGGCACCGACTTGTACAAAACAACAGTCAAGGGTTTAGGGTTTAGGGTTATGTTTCTATAGGCCCCAAGGCCCAAAATTCAAACTGCGGTGATAGAGAACATCCCGGTAATATTTTGTTCCTATGTAGGACAGTTGGCAAATATTGGTGGTGAGAGATTTCCTCCATGCACAGTGTGAATTCTTAGCCCCGAAATTCCTAAGCCTGTTGGAACACTAAACTTCCCACTAAGATCGCGTAAGGCCCTGAAACCAACAAAGCTACACATGGCCTTAAGAGGGATGTAAAACACCAAAATTCTGAGACCTTAAGTCCCTAGCCCCAAACCCTCAACTCCAAATTCAAACCTTAAACCCTAGACCCACATCCTAATCCCTCAACCTTAAACCCTAAACTCTAAACCCTAATCCCTCAACCTTAAACCCTAAACTCTAAACCCTAATCCCTTGACCTTAAACCCTAAACTCTAAACCCCAATCCCTCAATCTTAAACCCTAAACTCTAAACCCCAATCCCTAAACCTTAAACCCTAAACTCTACACCCTAATCCCTCAACCTTAAACCCTAAACTCTAAACCCTAATCCCTCAACCTTAGGCATTTCGGCTAGCCAGTTGCAAGTGCAAGCTGCAAGTTTTAGCCAGTTTTTCGAGGTTTCCCTTGGACCACACCTCCTTTGCTGCCATGTCGGAGCAGCAGCCGCCACTACAGGTGCAAAGCGCAGTGGCGATGGCCACGGTGGCCCAGAGAGCGCAGACCCAGCTCTACCTGGACACACAGGCCAAGAAGAAGAGAGGCCCTTCGACACCTGTGGCCTCGTCCTCGGCCACACCGCAAGCGCCGCACGCGCCGACAACCGCAAAGGGATGGGGCGACGCGTCGTTTTCGGACTTCGTCAACCCGGTTTTC
>CAJNIZ010022769.1:385-59543 GCA_905231905.1 Symbiodinium pilosum
TATATAACCCATATAGAATCCCTACATACATGTACATATACATATACATATATTTGCCCGCAGTTGTTTACTTCAAGCTGAAGTTTTCAGGGTTTGGCGTAGTGGAGCAGGGTGGGTTGCAGACGTTTGTGTTGGGATCCTACGGCGCAGATTGAGCACTTGGAGAAATTGGGGTTTTAGGATATTAGGCTTGAGATCTTAATGTCTTAGGAGTTTGCGCTGAAGGGTTCTGAGCTCAGAAATCCCTAGAGTGTCCGAAGGGGACTATGCAAGCCAGAAAATGTTACCATGTTGGGCCTACATGCTTCTATGGAATCTCCACAGCCCGCTAATCTCCCTCGCAAGCCCCATTGAAATTACCACACGGGCTTCGGGCAATGCCTTTGAACATTGGAGAAACACTCTAAGCCTAGTTACTGAGCCCAAACCTGGATGCCTCAGAAGGTCGTAACTTTCCCCGTGTCCTGTCACTGCGCTGTTCCGGGACCGCTTGCACAGACGGTTCCACAAAAGCGTGGCTGCCCAGGGCCTGAAAAGTGGCTTCGATTTGGGCTTGAGGGTCAAGGTTGCAGGCAGGGGTGGGAGTCTAGGAGGGTGTAGGATTTTAAGATTTGCGCCTTTTATGATAAGATGAATGTCTTGGGGGTTCGCATCTAAGGTTAGCTCGCTTGCAAGCATAACGGCTACAACGGCATAACTTGTGCGTTGGTGCTCCAGGGTGCGGATCTCAGTTGATACGCTCTTTAGTCTGCGTATGCTAGCTATATGAAATAGCTTTTCGGCTGCGCACAAAACAACAAATGTGCTCCACAATCATCATGAGACTTTTCAGTGCTCGTGGCTGCGTTCCTTTAGCCCAACTGATCGTATTCTCGCCATGTTAAGATTCACATGAGACTGTCAGTTGCCAGTAGGTTCTCCTACAGTAGTAGGCTCTTGGGCATGATATTGAGCAGCTTCTTACTGTCAAGAAACCCAGTCCATCTTTGTCAAGCAGGAAAAACTTCATCAGGCTCTTTTAGCTAACCCGTGCACTAGAGGGTGCTTCTTCAGCTCTTGCATTCATCTCCGATGAAGCCCTTGTGCGCTCCCTTCGTTGTCCTGTTTGCAAGGGTAGACTGACAACCGTTGCAACAGAAGTTGTTATGAATGTGGCGACAGTGGCAATGAAGAAGAGGACTGGTGATGGTTCAACCACAAAAATAGCAGCCGCAGCAGCAGTAGCAGCAGTGGCACCGCGAGAAGCTGAGAAAAGTAGAAGCAATTGACGGAGGAGCAGCAACGCTGCTTTGGGAAGAGGAGGATGACGAGTAGGAGAAGCAGCAGTTGGAGCCTCATTTTAACAGCTGAATGGGCCTCCTCTGCTGCATCCGTCCCGCGCTCTTCCCTTTCTGGGGCTGCCATGGCGTCTGCTGCAACCTGGTGCAGACCGTGGGAAACTTGGGGGACGAGGTTGCGAGGAAGGGTGTTCCAAGGTGTTTTGTTCCGGACACATGGATCTGGGGGCTTTGGAAGGTAGTACGGCTTGTGGCGCTTGAGGGGGTCTTGAAGGTTTTGGTTAAAGGTCTTGCGCATTCGGATGTGTAGAAAATATGGGGGTTGGGGTGCTGAGTTGAAATTGTTGAAGGATGCTCAGGCAAAGCTCACTGGCATGAATAACCTCCCAAATTCCACAAGACTCCGTTCAAGATCATTTCTCACGCATTACATGCCTAAACCGTTCCCCCACTGGAACGTACTCACACTTGCAACAAGCCAACTTGGCAGTGGTTCTTAAACTCCCTAAGCCGACCGTGAGCCTCGCCATTGCCAGCCACTTCAGCGCCCTCGGCCTACAAAGGACAGTTCCGACAAAAGCTATGTTGTAAAACTCGTTCGGGGCATTACATGAGGGGACTATGGGTAATGAAAGAACATGCTTAACGCAATAGACGGCACAGTCCACAATGACTGCATGTCCTTCGGTGAAGCTGAACCTACACGTATTTTTGCGCCAGGACGCTGGTTGCCCGGCCGCGTAACATCAACATTTGAGGTCTGGGCTGGGGCTCTCGCGTTCCTGGACCCTTATCTATGTTGAAACGAACTAAGAATGTCGGCTTGCAGTCGGAAATGCTCTCAAGTAGCACTTGCACTGCATGTTCTTCAGTTTAGACAGAACCGAAGTTGTGGCACGTGCATGATTCTCTGATTGTAAACGTGCAGGCACTTGGCTTCAGTTCATGTTGCCTCCCGCGCAGTGGCAGTTATGCATATAAGATGTCATAGAGGGAAGGTAAGGGCATAGCACCCATGATCAGCACCCCTTTGAAGTGACCACCAGTGCTTCAGGAAGGAACGACAGGATAGGGCTTTCAAGCCCGCAAAGCAAATTCAACTCGGACAAACATTCTTGGGCAACATTTAAATGTAGGAAATTGTCAGGAAAAATGCCCGTTAATTAGCATGGTACCAGCCATTTGACTGGTGAAGCCTATTCAGGCAGGCCATTAATTACAAGAAAACGAATCATGGGACAACCCAAGACGGGGGCCTGAGGCCTCATCAAGCACCTAGCATGAACATGAGCGCCAATTTTACAAAACAAGAACATGCTTCATGTGTGCTGGTTAGCACAACACCGCGTTTAGACATATCACAAGACAACAAAGCGAGCCAGGCGTGTCCCTTCCATGGCCAAGGAAAACAGGCAGGTGAGTCACGATTTGGTCGCGCGCTTACGGATTGCGCCAACACACTGCAGTACAGAATGCTTCTTGTCCCGGCTGGAGAATCTGGCAAAATTTTGGTGGGAAAGTAGACGTGCTGTACAAGCCTAAGCTTGATTCAAAATCAGAGAGTCACAAAGGAATGGAATGATTCACGAAATCTGAACAATCGCCAAAAATTAGTATCTGTAGCGACCCCCACAACTGCACACCGCGACCACCGGCGCCACCGCCACCGCCACAGCGGCCACCCCACCACCCCCGCCACCCCAGCCACCCCCGCAACCCCCGCCACCATCCCCACCACACCACCACCACTTCTTCTTCTATCGCTACAAAATTTCTTCTACTACCCACCGACACACGATGCCTTTGCAGAGTCTACACATGGGAAATACTATACGGGTGCTTCTTATGCTACAAATTCCATGCGTTCCATATCTTATCTGTTTTTCTAGGCTGACGCAGCATAGGCGGAACAACTGACACTTTTGATTTGGGCTGCTCTTCTAGGCTCCTTGACTTATTATCCAGCTTTTCATGTGATGTTGGCAGCCACCATGATAGCACAAACAAGTGCCAAATCGAAATCCAAAACCTTTACTTCACATCACCAAACCTAATGACTACCCTATGAACGTGAGCCCTAGACCTTAACATCTTTGGGGTTCTCCCGTTTCTGCCCTAGCACTCATCACTCTTATCATACTCATGCTCATGATGGTTACGATGACCGCGCAATCGCTTCTCCGGGAATAAGGGAACCCCAATGTAGACGCCAAAAGACTACAATCCTTGTCAAAGGGAATCCTAAGAAAGAAGCCGACTTGTGGGAAACCCTAGACTCTACAAAATCCCTGTATATGCCGTATCTTGTCCCTATATATCCCCTATGACCGTTTCAAAGGGACACCTGATTTGGGATTCCCAGAGATGCGCGCTGTGGCAAATGAGGGTTGACAGAACTAGTATCATTTCAGCTGTTCCAAGAACCCTTTCGGGTTTGGGGTCTAGGACTCAGGGTTTAGGGTTTAGGACTCGGGGTTAAGGTCTTTTCAAAGGCTTTGAGTTTCCAGAATTGCCAGCATGGAAAACACTTAACATGAAGCGCCATATGGCTCCCAAATCAAGCTCCAAACCCTTCTACGTATCTCCGGAAAAGCATCCATGAAGCACGACAAGATGACACTGTACCTGCCCTTCAATAGCGTGAACACACAGAGGACTCTCTGGCAACAGTCCCTTCGCTACCTTCAGAGGCGGCCACTGACCGACAAACACAATGTTGTACTCGTGTGAGTCTCTATACCCTTACCCCTCCAGAGGCACCCAGAAAATGGTGTCTTTAATTACGGCTCTTCAAAATCTCTAGCTGTTCTGAGGGCTCTCGGGATTGATTGAAGAGGGGATGGTCGGGCACCAAAACTTGCAGCAGCCCAGGCATGACAGATTAACGAAGGTCTCCGAACAATGGGATTGATGCAACGTCCAGGGGTCTGTTGGGCTACCCCGGCTGAGATTGTTAAGCTTTGGAAGGAGGATTTAAAGTAAAACTGGTCGGCTTCATGTTTAAGACTTGGTCTTTGGATTCTGGATCTAAGGCTTTTAGGGCTGAGCCGGGAGAGGATTTTAAAGGGGTTGCCTTTGAAAATCAGTGCAACATTACCAATGACCAAAAGACACTAGCAGATGGGGGGTGGCCTAAGAGATTGTAATACAGGACTTGGGTATGTTATACCATGGCTATGTAAGGGCAACATTGGTAAGCATCAGGCTTGTGCCTTTACATTGGAATGTACAGTACAAGTTACGCCTGAACGGCCTCGAAACCCCACCACGTTTAAACTCCCAACCCTGGGCAAGCCTCCGATATATGGGCCCAACTTCCTTTTGCTGTTGCAGTTGATTTTGCATTTGATTCTCCATTTTTCGACTTAAACAGGCAAATATCCACACCCTAAACACTGTGTCCTTATACCCCTTTAACAAAAGACCCCATATAACCCTATAAACCCTTAAACAGACCCTATATAACCCGATACAAAAACTCTTGCAGGGGCCCTATACAACATAAACCCTTGAAGGGACCCTTAAAAACCCTCAAAAGCCCTTAAAACACCGAAGCCCTTAGAGAGACCCGACGTAACCCTGTAAAACCTTAAAGGAATCCTATGTAGCCCTATCAAACCTTAAAGGGACACGATATAACCCTATAAAAACCCATATAGCCCTATCAAACCTTAAAGAGACCCTATATAGCCCCCTATAAAACCTTAAAGGGATCTAGGATGAAACCTTACGGGGCCCTGTATGCGACCTTATGTAGCCAAATCAAACCTTAAAGCGACCCTATATAGCCCCACTGAACCTTAAAGGGGCCCCATATAACCCTGGAAAACCCTTAAAGCGACCTAGGAACCTCGAGTTGCCGTTGCAGCTCTTGCCAGGTAGCCCAGCGACTCTGCAGCTCCACGAGAACTGCCTATCAGAGCAGATTCAAATATAGGGGCTCTACAAGGACTACATAGGGGCTATATACTATATAGGGTTACACTAAATGGACAAGAAAACGGAAGCTGCTAAATAGGGTTATACCAAATAGGACTATATAGGGGTTATGGTTACATAATATATATATATAGTATATAAGGTTACATCGAATTCTATAGGGTTATGTAGGATGATATTGGGTTCGACAAGGATTAGATTGTATAGGAGTTATATAGGGTTACATAGAATGCTTTAGGGTTATGTACAGCGATATGATATTATATAAGGATAATACAGGCGGTACTGCCAAAGCTGGGAACCAAGTGTCGGAAACACCAAGTTTCTAGGAGAGGGGCTTATTCATGTCTCAAGGGTTTTAGGCTGGGTAGGCATATTACGAAAAAGTAATATTATAGGGTTAATAGTCCGCGTGTCAGGGAAGGAAGGGGAATCAAATGGAAAAGAAAATGGAAACTGGAATGAAACAACAGGGATTTAAGGTCTAGGGGCCTGGCAGGCATGTTGCAAAACACTCATGTTCTCCATAATAGGAACTATTCAGTTTAAGTTAGTGCTTCAGGCCTCTGGGTTCAGATTTTGGAGTTCAGGGCTTACAGTTTGAAGCCTGAGGGCTTGATTGAGGCCTGGAAGGTGCATCGGTTTAGGGTTAAGGGCTCAGGTTTGGCGCCAGGCGCTTCCGGTCTAGGATTGAATTTTGTGGCCGCGTGCGTCTGAGAATTAGAGCAACGTGGGGGCTTCATGGAGACTATGTGCTGTCGTGCAGGGCTCTAAGAACGAGAGCAAGCAAGAATCCTTCTTCTATACATGCGCTTTACCTTCTCGATCGTCTGTAAAGGCCCAAAATTCGGCGTTCCAGGGCTAAAGGTGGCAACGAGATTCTGAAATGTTTGGGTTCAGGAGGGATTGCCGGTGAAAAAGGGGACTTGACGGTTCAAGGTCCAAGCCTGGGCGCCGCATGTCGAGGTACTTTCAAAGACGGGCATAACGATGCAAGCCAAGTGCGAGGGGGAAAAGAGCACTTGTATGCCTAAACGCTTCGCGCTGACAGGTGTTCAGCTAGGAGAGGTCAAAGACAAGATGCCATGGTGCTCGTCGATTTAGTCGAGGCTGTAGCTTTCATAACACACCTAACAAGTGAGCCCTGCCATGCCACATGCCTTCACGCTACTGCATCAAGGATACCGGAGATGATGATTTATCAAGGGCGAGCGCCTCTTCCAAGCGCTTAAAACCCCAAGGAGTCTAAGGCATTCTAAGGCTCAACGGACTATGATGTTTGCCATAATTACATGAATAACTGTGCCGGGAGATGCAGAGTAAATGACTAACAGTGTAGCTTTGGCAGCGTTATACACGTGGTCCTCACAGGGAGCACAAGAACCTCCCAAGGTCACTGTTCATGAGCTGCAGCTCCTCCCTCAAAGCGTGAAACCACACAACGGGCTATAAGCGCGACTCTCCTTTTGAAGGGGCTGAAGGAGGTCCTTGTAAGTTTGACGGAGGGTACATGTTCGTCAACCTCAGTATTTAAAAAGCTAGGCCACAGCGAACGGCACGCGGCTTTAAGAAACACATTTATAGTAGTTTCCATTTTCTTTTCCATTAACCCAATATATACCCCAATATATACCCTACTATAGTAGTTTCCATTTTCTTTTCCATTTCCCCAATATACAAATGCTGTTTAGGGTTGCACCGGGCAACCGCTGTGGAGCTTCACCATATGGGGGTTTCCCAAAATTAGGGGTACCCTTTTGGGGGACCCTATAATAAGGAGTATAATATATTGGGGTCTATATTGGGGTCCCCTTATTTGGGGAAGCTACCATATGAGCTATTATGAGCTAGAGTCCAAACTCCAAGTATCCCCCTTAATAACTATCAGAATAGGAAGACTAGAAAATAACAATATGACCAAGTTTAGGAGTTTAGACTGTGGCTCATACGACTTACCAGCACCCGCGGCTATGAAGAGCATTCCTAAAGAGAACGAACGGCAAAGAGGCAGCTTGGATCTTAAACCTAAAGCGCGACACTGCATTCACGAAACACCGCCTCAGGCACGCCCTCCGCTGTGAGCAGCCTCACCACAGGTCTTGGGGTTCGGCGCTTACACCTGATATTTTCCTAATTTTCAGTTCCAATGGAAGCGAGAAAAGAAAATACTGCGTTACTGCAAGTTAATGTGGAGGGTTGGGGCAGAGGCTTTGGACCTAAGATGGCTTCAAAGCTGAGCATGCATGTTAGGGAAAAGTAGTTCAATCCATACTAAGAGGCTAAGGAAGCAACCTGGTCCACAACCTGAGTGAGATCCCTGTATTCAAAGTCAACAGCAGCAAGGCTCCTGTACTTCAAGGCTCAAGGGCTGCTAAACACATGCTGCACAAGTCTACCTTACAACGGCTCAGTAATCCTCACAATTCTCTACCTGGCTTCTCGCACGAGCCTGGAACCTTAACGTCCAGAGGATGCAGCTTTTCATGTCTGCCCCACAGCGCTGACTCTGAGTGGGTTACTTTTTAGAATTGTCATATGAACACCTTCGCATGAGTTAATAATGACACCGCACAGAGTACGTTTGTGATACCCGCCTGGGCAAAAGGACACCCTCAAGAAGAACAGTTCTAGGGCATGTCCAAGGAAGTTGAAACTGGCAGATGATACTCTCATGTCCCAAAATATTCTCAGCGATTCGGTCACAATCTCAGATCTCTCTAACAAATCCAGAACTGGATTCCCAAGACCCCACACCTTCACCAACAAGGACGCAGTCTTGAACATCCTCCCCTCATCCATCCCCCAATACCAGCACCTCTGCCCGCAGAAGACGAAACTGCAAATAAAGACGCAGGACAACAGCATCAAGAAACACAAGAAATACATATCTTATCTAGCTCAGGTTTCAGGATGTAGCCGTGCTAGACCTGCACAGCAGGAAAAAGAAAAAGGGAGAGAGGAGGGAGGAAGAGAGGGAGAGAGAGGAGAGAGAGCGAGAGGGAGAGAGGGAGAGAGGGAGACGTCCGGGAGAGAAAAAATGCAGTAGCGTACGAGGAGGCAATAGACCAGGTAGGTATGGCACTTCAGGATAGAGCGTGTCCATGGCTTGAGTCTACCCTTTTGCCACCGGCCTCCTGGACCGTCAATTTCAACCTCCCTTTCATTCTCACGGAATTTCTAGTAAACCCTTAACCACGAAACTCAAGAAACTTCCTGGATCTGTGCGAGTGGCTCCAGAGCTCCCTGTAGAGCCTCCTGGGCCTCCTCCTCTGTGACCTCCTCCTCTGACTTCCCCAGTGGGCTGTAGGTAGAGGGACAGACAACTCCTAGCTGAACCTAATATATAATACTATTAGGTAATACACCTGGAAGCCCATTCAAATTATTTTGGGCCGCTGTCCTATAATCCCAAGTGCAAGAGGTTAGGGCTCAGGGCGGGTTATACGGACTATGCATGTGGGGATCACAAATCCTCCATCGTTGGGTCGCCACCCACTATGAAGGACTCTATCTACTTACATTATATGTTAAAATTATCCAACAGTTAACGAATGGGGGCAGTACCCTATGTGCCAGGCTTGCCGTTTTCTTTGTTTCCATCTGGGAAGAATATCGGAACTACTATCTTCTGGTTTGGAGGTGGGGTTTAGGTTCAAAGCTTTGGAGGATTTAGCGAGAGGCTTGGAATTTAAGTTGCAGGGGTTTGGGACCTGCCTTGCCGGGGCCTTGGGCGTAAGACGAGCATCCTCCTAACTCGACATGTTCAAAAACTTGAAAAGATGATCTCAGAGATCCAGAGCCTGTACGGCTTCCGCTCGGGCTTGCCATGAATAATCCCATCTACCAGGTCCCCCCTTGCTAGGAGGGTAGTTGTAGTTCTGAGGCAAAAAGCCGGTCACCCCTCCCTGCATCCTCCTGCAATCACTATACAGTCCCTGCACCATGATACTGTTGTAGCTCGACGCGTTCAACCCGCTGAAGGACCACTTTAGGCGCCCTGCCTCCGTCTGTAGAAGAACTTGCACCGATGCCAGAAACGCTTCCGCGGAGGCTTCGTCCTCAGGGGGCTTTGAAGTGTTTAGGACCCAGCGTGTTTCTGCAAGGGCTCTTTCACGTCTAATTGAGAGTTCCCTGAACTGATCCGTGGAACTTTGCGCTTACATAGGGGTGGAGGCTAAGTATTTCGATGTAATTGCAAGCCTCCATGGCGACCTTCAGCGCTTCCAGGAGCCACTGGAACAGCCTGTTGCACTCGCAGCCCAAGGAGCGGTCAGCTGTATGTAAAGCAGCCAAGAGGGGAGACCAAGGAAGACCCATTGATACACCTAACCTTTTTTGAGGCACGGACTTTCGGGACTGCCGGCACAATGAAACTACCAGCCACTGTGTTCTGCTGACACAACACACCTAACCTTTGCTGGATGGACAGGTTTCCAAAAACGGCCGTTGCTCTCCAGGGGTCTTTGGATATGGAAATCCTTCGTACAAGGCTGCAATTCTAAGTCAAAAGTGCAGCAGGCAGAAAGGCCCAGATAAAATTGATAAGCCCTCCCATGTCTGCATCCTGGAGTGTCATTTTAAATGATTGCTTCATGTAACTTGATGTGGGTCCTTCCAGTTGAGTCATGGGCCTTCTTGTAGAACTACACAAGGAATCGCAAGAAGGTTGCCGGATGTTGCCGGTAGCTCTTGCTTCAAGGGCCTCAGACAAAGTTTGCCCAACAGGCTACTTGTAACCCTAATAAGTTAGGAGGACCGCCCACCCTGTAATAGTGGCTATAAGGAATAATGAGGATTATACTAAGGTCCTATTATATTCCTATTATGCCACTATACAGGGTGGGTGGGGTCCTCCTAACTAATAAATTTCCATTCCATTTTCCTTGCTCTTTTCCATTTGATTCTCCAATATGGTCCCAATATCGTCCCCATATGGCCCCTATATAACCCCCAGTTGAGCCTCCACAAAGGCGTGATAATCAAATGAGTAATAGTCTTTGAGCAAGAGAAAATCCGAGAAATTGTCTTAAGGTATTGATTAGAAAACCCAGACTGTGCCGGAGAGGCGCTCTTCCTCTGCCTGCTGCACCTTCGCTGCCTTGAGATCTTTGGAGTTCTCCTTTCCAGGGCTCCTATGTTTCTGAATCTTAGTAGTGCACATGTGACGCTGCCTTAATTCTGCTCCTGAAAAACATGCGCACAAGCTAAGTTTTCGAGGCACATATCATCAACTGCTCGATTGACGGCTGGACTGCCCGCACTAGCGGGACGTACACCATTCTCATATGGAAGTGTCCATGATAGGGGGGCCCAAAACAGACACCAAAACACTACAATCCTTACTCTAAGGACCCATGGAAGTACCTCATTTTGGGAAATAGGGGGGGCCCCAAAACAGACCCCAAAATGCTACAATCAATACTATAAGGACCCATAGAAGTACCCCTAATTTTGGGGAAGCCCCATATCCACACTGTGCTTGCGCTAATTCATGCTACTTCACCATGGTTGGCCGCTTCACGCCCTGTCGCATCTTAGCCTCGCATTGAATCCCTTATCCAGATTCCAGGTCACAAAACTAACACTAGTGACAAGTGTTCATCATCTATCATATATCCAAGGGACTTTCAGACACTGCCTGGTCATAACTTGGGATTTCCATTACTAATCGATATTTGCCCTCCAAAACAGGCCAGGCCCCAAACGATACAACTCTTGCAAATTAATGTTGTCGGCCTAAAGGGGGAGTATGGAGTGCATATAGGGACTATTGGGGACTTTTTTGTGAGATGTGAAGAAGGTACAATGAGTAACTGGGACCAATAAAAAGGACTTCTTCAAACGGGATGGTGCGAAGGAATCCAGGTTTCGAAGAGCATCTGTCCTACTTGGGTCCGCCGAGGGATCTACTTGAGGATTTACAGTCCTTGTTTCCATCTCAGCTGCATTTTCCTTTCCCAGTGTCAAGGTAATATCTCTAAATCTTATACCATATCTCTATGAATGTACCCGATCAAGCTGCCAAACAAACATGGCCTCGATAGACACAAGGGCCCCTTAAACAGCAATGTTTTGTGGCTTTTGTACGGACCATTTAGGACTCAAGGCCCAACACCATATAACAATTTGGGAATATCACAGGGAGTATTTAAGGATTCTGGCTAACAATAAACAGAAATTAAACCCTAAACCCTATATAACCCCAATATAACCCCAATGTAACCCTAAAGCCCTAAACCACCCCTGGGAAAGCCCTCCTTGGCGGGCTCACGGGCGGTCCGCACTTCGAACTGCCCACGGCCTGCGGCAAAGGCCTGGCGGAGCCGAGGTTTTGGGCTTAGGGTTAAAGGTGTTCATATGGGTGGTTGTCAAAATTCTGGTCCCTTTTTGCATCTTTTTTTGGATCCCTATGCTAATACGGCACTTAATATTTAGGGTACCCAAAAAGGGAGCATGATTTTGACAACCATTCATATAGTAGTTTCTGTACCTCGGGGCCCCATTGTAGACCTCAAAACGCTTTTTATTCCTTGCTACTATAATAGCGGTCCCAAAAATGTGGACTATCTGTGTTGATATGAACGAGACCTCAACCTCCGCAGCAGCCTTCAGAAAATGCTTCTCCATACTCAAACGGACACCGCTCAGCCGTTTTTAGCCCAGAGTAAAGCCCGGACCCCTTCTATTCAGCTTTATGTAGACCGAAACACCTTGGTAAAACCTCTGACACCAGAAGCCCCAACCTGAAACCTTCTAAACCGTTTTCCAAAGCCCGTCAAACTGGCACACGCTTTTGCGCCCTTCCTACTTTCTCTCGCTCTCTCTGTCAGAGGCGCTTGGGCACCTCAAGAGCCACCCACAAAACCAGATCGAATGGACCTGACTCCGCCCATGAGTTTCATCCTGTAAATCGGGCACTCCAGCAAGCGCTTTACCTCTGGTTTGGCCGGGCAGCCGTGGCAGTGTAGCACATATGAGCTCTAGTCTAAACTCCCAGTATCCTCCTTAATAAGCCCTATAATAGTCCCCTATACAGTCCCCTGCATAACCATCTTTAAGGAGTTTAAAGTATAGCACACATGGCCACATGGAATCAACATAAAACTCGGAGCTGCGTCCCGGCAAACAATGCACTCTTGCACGTCCCCGTTCTTCCGCTGCAGTGCTTCACCCATTTTTTGCAAAACCTGCTGCTGTTCGACCACATCACTGATGGCCCTCTCTGCCTTGAGCAGCTTGCGCCGCAAAACCACTTGCATCCGCTGCACGCGGTCTCTGCACTCCTGCTCCTTGCCTTCTTCATAGGCCTTGGCCTTTGCCGCGGCGGCTTTGGCCTTTTGCACTCCTGCCGTGCGTCTGTCAGAGCCTGATCCTTGGCCTCCTTCTCGGCAGCAAGCATCATAACAGCTTTTTCTGCTGGCGAGGGAATAGGGTGCACCTTTTCTTCGGCGGCTTTAGCCTTTTGCAACTCCTGCTGCGCTGCTTTCAGAGCGTGCTCTCTGCCTTGTTTTTCAAAGGCAAGCATTATGACAGCTTCTTCCACTGGCGCACGAACAGAAGCACCTGCTCGACAGCCTGGACGTTTTTTGAGAGGCGCGGAGGAGGCTACTTGGTGTCTAGAGGACCGGCCCAAGGCAACAAGTAGCCGCGAAACTGCATCTCGGTCAGGACATTTACCTCGCAGCCGACAATAAGACGCCAAGCAGCCTGCATGGCCAGAGGCGAGACGTGAGTTTCAAAGGTTTGCAGCAGTCTGCAAAAATTCGTCCCACATCATGGCAGAACGGTTACCATGGCAAGCCTTCGAAACACAGAACTTGCTTAAGACCTCCTTCCAATCACATGCGCGCCCAAGCGGCGCCAGTCCACTTCGCACACTGACAATAGCGTAGAATGCCTCTCGGGGCAAGGTCTCTGGAACGCCGTCATACCCAGGGACAGGGAACGTTGAAGCCCCTTCTTGGCTTGCAGCGGCAATTCTCGCCAAGCAGTCAACCCTGCATTGCGATCCCCTGCTTACAGGACTTGGCACCGGCCTAGGACTACGCTTAGGAGGCATAGTTAGCAGCTTGAGCCTCAAGTCGAGCGTCAAGCCGGGTAAACCATCATCGAAGGCCCTGAGGATTCAAAAGATTGAGCTCATGGCATCAAGCGACGCAAACGCTCCATTTTTATTGCCCCATTCACTCAACAGCATAAGAGATTGACAAGGACATCAAAGAAGCCACGTGGAATCTACATAACTGCGCGATTCGCAGCTGCTTGGTCATCTGCCTGGGGAAAAGCTCTTTTGTCAGGACGATATCCCTATGGAATGCTTCTGCGTCCACTGGCCAAGGGCTTGACGGAGCCTTGTAACTATTTGATCACTTCAACCTGGCTGACTTTTTGCTGGGCGTAGGCTTGCCATTCAGAGTTTTTGGGCTGCTGCGATTGGCATAGTTTACTCGAACCATTCCTTGCAGGGGCCTGTGCATGCCCAGGCCCATCTATATATCTCTATCTATCTATCTATCTATCTACCTATCTATCTATCTATCTATCTCTGCCTTTCACCTCAGGGGATGTCACCAAAGCAGCGCCTCTGGGATCTCGTCTTCTGGGAGGTGTAGACACAGCCAGACTCGCAAGCGCTCCTTGGAACACATCCCAAAGAAGACTTAGGGTTTGGGTTTAGGTTTCAGGGTTTAGGATACAGGGTTTAAGATTTAGGGCTTAGGGTTTTGGGGTTCCAACGTTACCTCAGCATCTTTTGGTGGTTCTACGATGACCCTCATGATGAACGAGCACAGTGGAGATTACACTGTTCAGGCTCCTGGGCTAAAATGGTTCACATGGAGCTTTCTAAGGGTCATAGCAGTTTCAAAGATACCGCAGCCATGTCCCCCCGCCGGCTTCATGTTCTCTGTTTGAAGGGCCAAGTTCGGGGTGAGTCCCAATATTTGAACGTCCTCGAGCAGGTTTCGCTGCGAAACTTAGGCCAAGCTGATGCTGAGACCTAAAGCCAGGTACGCTAGCCAAACAGGTCCCATGCCTTTCTTAGTGATGTAGGAAGGCTCACGGAAGACGGATCTAGAAGGTTTTGCCGCACCTCCACTCGGAACTACTCAGCTGCTTTGGTTCGTCAAAAGGGCTCAGAAATTTCGCGGGAACATCATGCCGACTGCACTTGGATGTTACCTGGGTCTGGTCATCGTGGCGGGGCCTGCCAGGCCTTCAAGCCTGCCTGCTGTATCAGAACAGAATCTTCGTTCACCACCTTACGTTTAGGAATCTGCCTCGTCCCAACACAGTCTACTGATGGACGCGAATACCCCCAAACATGCCCCAACCTAAACCCTAAACCATTTACCCGAAAGCCAACCGCTGACTTTAATCCTTACCCCCAGACCCTTAACCTTGAACCTTGTTGAAACCTGAAACCCTCAAAATACTTCGCCCAGACTCTGCAAGGGTCTCGCCGGTCTCATTCGCTTCTGGTGCCTTGATCATCATGAGGGTTTGGATGTAAGGCTGGCTTAGGAATCTATGAGCAAGGAGGTTGCAGTTCGGGGCTTGGGGTGAGAGACTTACAGTAGTGTTTGGGGCTTTGGGTGCTTTCGTGGCTTTGTGGCTGTTTCTGGGCTGAAGCTGTAATTCTCCCGCACGAACTCCCTGAAATCTGATCCAGCAGGCCCTACCTTGAAAGCCTCGTTGCCCAAAGCAACCCTAACCCTGCATAGGCAGGTTATAGGGGTTATATGTGGGGAGGCAGGGATATATAGGGTTTAGGATTCTACAGGGGTATGTTAGGATATCTAGGGCTTAGGGTTTAGAATATGGAGAGATTAAGGGATATACAGGGTTTAGGGCTTAGGATTTCCCGCGCCTTGCAGGATAATGCAGTGGCATGCGTGGTTTGTTTTAAGAGGCTACCCCATGATCTCTCCGACCGGTCTGGGGCGAAGGGTCCGTTTTGATGGTACTGCCGGAACCTCTTGAACTCGATAGAGCTTTTAAGTGCATGATGCTATGTTATTTATGCGTGAGGGTTCTCAGGGGATTGCTGTTAAATAGTCAGGCTTCTGCATTACAATCCCCATAAGCCCCTCCCCATTTTAGCCGTTAGCGCAGCTCTCACTTCATTTTCCAGTTTCTTTGCTAGTTGATTCTCCATCGGTCTAACAGTACCCAGCCTCCCGCGCTGCCGCCAGCGCCTTCATCGCAGCATCAGAGGTGAATCCCCAGCTCCTCAAGCTTCTTATTGGCAGCCGGCTTAAACTTCCAATTGTACATTCCTCTCTGGGCTTTAGTAAGATAAATGCCAGCATGTATCTACAAGGACAAGAGTGTTGGGATGAGGGCAGGGTGATGAGGCGGAAGGGTCCTGCGCTTAGTTCGTACGGCTTGGGCTTAGCAGGCTCAGGAGTTTAGCCTTGATACGTGATTGCTGCAGCGCTGGGTTGAGGTCTTGTGGGAGCATATCTTGCTGTTGTTTCCTGCGTTTTCTGTCAGACTCGGTGAGAAGGATATTTGTTAAAAATGATTGAATTACGTCGTTTCGCACGAGGGTTGGGATTTAGGCACCCCTGCTCAGTTTGCCTGTGAGAGGCACAACATGATTTCGGCCCTGCACACGCTGTCCACGCTTTTGCTCTGAAACAATTCGAGCGTTGGCATGCTGTAGCAAGCTGTAGAAGGAGCGCCGTGAACAAGCATGATGCCGTGAGAGAGGACTCAGTTTCGTCAAAGGCGGGCATTTCTTCACTACCCCTGGGCTTCGAACTGGAACTGACGCACTTGATTCAGAAACTTTCATGAACCCTGACTGTAAGCCCTGCAGACACTGGCAAGTCACAAGCCAAGTTTGGATACATAATCCCCTTCTCCTGTGGTTTCTCTCGGAACACGAACTTCTCAAGATGGGGGAAGGCATTAGGGGCATGGGGATTGCAGGGGCCTCCTTTATGGGATAGGTTGAGAAATTCTCAGAAGGTGCCAGGTCGCTGTACAGTTGCCAGGGCCGTGGCCTCCATATCCTTGGGTCGGGATGTTCGCAGCATTTTAGGATTCGGATTTAGGACTTGTTGCCCGCAAGTTGAAGGTCTTTCCCTATGCAGCTTTGCCCAGCTGCACTTTGCAACGACGACTGTAGCCCTAACACATGTATTTAAGTTTTCGAGCTTGAGGCAGTGGCATGGCATGCAGCAAACAAACAATGGTTTTGGGTTCGGGGCAGAGATATCAGATATCAATTGCTTCATCGCCGCCTTAATGCTGCACAGAACTGTAAGATCGAATGAAGCGACTTATATCCTCACTATCCAGGGACACTCTTAGCAATTGTTCAACTTTCTCTGGTGCTAAGCTATCACATGTGTTTGTTGAAGGCAATCCAATCATAACTACCCAGGCAACATGATTTGCATAATAAGTGCTAATCTTGCTGCCATTACGAAGCTACGAAGTCATTGCTGAGTAATGCGTGCAAACCAACTGCCAGTAAAAACGTGCGCGAATGGTCTCACACATTACCACGGCATCAAAAATCCCGTTGCCTGGGCTTCACACGGACATTTTCTCCCGACCCCGCATGACACCCCCTCACAACCATACTGGCAAGCCTTGAGTAAAATGCTTAAGCTCAGCCTTGCGATCACTATACTGGTGCTCACAGAGTTCCAGACACATCCTAAACCCTTTTAAGCCAGGACTGAGGCGCCGGCCTGAGAAAACTCCGCAGGGTAAGAAGCCAAACTCTATAAACCCTAAACCCCCCTTCTTGAAGCGGTTTGGCATGGTTTGGGGGGGCATTGCCAAGCTTTTGTCAGTGGTTAACTGGGTTGGCCCCTAAAACCCTTTGAAAAATGTTAGTATATAGGGTCCCTTATGAAAGCCCTTAGGGAAAACATTAAATATCGCAGGGGCCTACCCTAAACCCTAAACCCCTACACCCTAAACCCTAATTTTCTTTTCCATTATCCCTATTTAACCCCATTATACTATAGTAGTTTCCATTTTCATTTCCATTATCCCTATTTAACACCATTATACTATAGTAGTTTCCATTTTCTTTTCCATTATCCCTATGTTAAGGTGAATAGACAAGAAGCTGTCAGCTCCTCCAGCTCGCCTTTTCCTGGGCTCTAAACGGGTTGGGGCTCAGATGGGCTCAGGGGTCCTCATTTAAGGTTCATCTGGGGCCAGCGTGCACATGCTCCTTATGACATCCCTACAAGTAGCAACAGAACCCCCCATCCCAGTACTAAATGCTCTGAATAAAGTACACTTTCATGATGGGGCATAATGGAAAATAGCATGGAAGAGAAAACCGGATCGCTTAGGCTAAATTATGGGGATTAGGATAGCCACAGGACCCCCTAACTGTCCCTCCCTCCATAGTAGGCCATCTGAAGCAGCTTTCACATGCTCCCTCCAAACACACACAAGGCGGCTTATACGCACGCGTTACTTTGACCTTAGATCCTAGACCGGCAACTCTCGAAATCTGATTTCTCCGTCTGACAGCATCATCACACCGTGTGAGATGGGTTGGGCTCCCTTTGCACCACCTGAACACAAGAAGAATTCTGTGCTTCCAAGAAAGACTCTCAGGCGCCGCCGCGGAGTCTGCCAACAATTGCCAACAATTCAAACCTAAATCAGTTTCCCCAAAGTGGGCGTAACTAGCGTTGAGACCCGTATCCAAATATGAGCCCCTAAACCTATATACCCTTATAACCCCTATATATCCCAATATAACCGCTATAAATCCCTGAAAAGGGACCCCTAAACCCTAAGCCCTAATCCTTAAACCCTAAACCCTTATTATAGGGACCCCCTAATCCCTAAACCCTTAACCCGTATTATAGGGAGACCCGAAACCATGAACCCTTAACTCTTATTATCAGGACCCCCTAAACCCTTATTATAGGGACCCCCTGAACCCTTGACCCTTATCCTAGGGACCCCCCTTTTGCCTAGGGACCCCCTAAACCCTTAACCCTTATCATAGGGACCCCCCTAGGCCCTAAACCCTGAACCCTAATTACTTTGGGTCCTTCATTCCGCTTCAGCCGTGGGGCGCGAAGCTTCGGCGAAGGCCTCGCCGAGTCCCAGAGCTTTGGCCAGGAGCTGGCGCATCTTCCTCCAGGCTTTCAAAAAGTAGGCTGTTACAACTGTAAGTATACATATATATATATATCTATCTATCTATCTATCTATATATGTATATGTGGTTTAGGGTTTAGGGTTAAGGGCTTAGGGGTTTAGGGCTCTGATGCTTAGGGACGTTTAGGATCCAAGGGTTCGGGGATTCAGGATGGTTTAGGAATCATGGAGCATGAAATGCAAAAGCAAACTGACAATGAAGTGCAAGGTGGGTTTGTTTACAGGTCGTGGTAAAGGCCCAGAAGGGTATTACTTGCAAGTATGACGTTTGATGCAGGATGTATGGAGACAGTTTTAGGGTTCATCCTTCAGAACAAGCTTCGAAGAGTAGAACTATGTGGCTTTACGGATGTGAATTCTAGGACTCAGAGGGATTGTAAAGAGAGGGGAAGATGAGCTTCGGGTTGTGAGTTGAGGCCTTAGTGGTTTGGAGCTCCAATTCACGATGTCGAAACGCGCACTACGCCGCAGACACTGCACATTCGGCTTTCAGTATTTCGGATTTAAGGCAATTTTTCTGGAAAAGATGAAATCATGCAGCTGACGCTGGCATCCATTGGATTATATAGGGAAAGGCGACTGGAGTTTGGCTTCAGGATTTACAGAGGTTCATGAGGCAATCTGGCATGTTCCCTCCTAGCTTTTATAAAAACATCGCATGGCTAAGTGGAAACGGCAATAAAGGAAGCATAAGGTCTACTAGAAGCTTGCTAGACAGGAGATATACCAGAGCAATTAATCATTGTTAAGGCATTACTACCGACCCCCAACGGCTTTCACACACGATGTGGGAAAAATCTAGCGAATGCTAGGCTGCAGCGTTTAAGTTTTAGCGGGTCTTCCTCCGCAAGCTAGAGATGGTTTCGACGCTAAGATGACTCAGACCAGTTCCCTCGGTTCCATTCATACTAGCAGCCGGCAAAGGGGTGCGGCACAAGGATATCACAAACTGGTTGTATGGGGTTGAGAAATGGATCTACTCTGTAGCTTTGGGATTGCAGCATTCTTCCTCTGAGGCTTCCTATTCCGCAACACAAACTACAACCGTGTTTTAAAGGTGCTTAGAGGCCCAGCCTCGCCAGCAGAACTCGAGCTTTCATGTTTGCAAGCCTCGGTGAAAGGCAAGATTGCCCGGCTGGGATCCTTGAGACCTTGAGTGAGTAAAAGCCAAGAATACAACCAAAAAAAAAAGGTAACGATGCTAATGCAACAGTAAGAGCAATAGTAATAGCTACATGAGAGGCTTGGTGGGCTTTTGTTGCTGGCGCGGGGCTGTGGCGCTGCAAGGCAGGTGGTAGCGAAAAAGGCTACGCCACGCTGGCAAGAAAATCAAAAGCCCTGAAAGGATCGCAGATGAAAGACTTGCCGAGCTAAGGGCTGGCTGAAGGTTGTGGGGGGCTTGGGGGTTTTGGGTGCAGGGTGTCAGGGCGCAGTCGCAAAGAAAGCAGCTTTTCGTGGCCCATGTACCCATCAAGCTCCACACCATTCGCTTGCCTGGGGTCCCTAACAATTTTATGATGATTCAAGCCCCATGCTTTTGAGGAAATCCTATGTCTTTTACAGTAGCCGAGATGCCGCTTCACGTCCTCCATGGCTTGCCGACGATTCTGCTGCTGCGCTCGGGCGTCCTGATCTGAAGGGCTTCAGGGGTCTAGATTAGGTGCAGCAGCCCCCACCAACTGAAGTAACCACAAGGGATTTTGGTACTTACGTTAGGGCCGTGTCTACTCTACAATGTACAAAGCCACACCAAAAACCATAATGACAACCCTACTTCATTTGGGGGCTGTAGCGGGTAAGGGTCTTAAAGCTGACGCCTCGGCTTGAAGGTTTCAGGTTAAGGGCCTGCATGGACCAGAGTCGACGGATGTAAGTAGGACATGTAGCCACCTGGCTTTGGGCAACTTGAGGATTCTAGCCAGCTCTGCCAATGCCCTGCAAAAGTACCGAAGGCGCGGAGTTGAAAAGCTAAGTTCTGCATGTTAAAGGGTCCTGTCCAAGATCCATAGACTTGAGGGGCTTCAGGTCAGGAGCCTTGTAAGCAGCTCGGTTATTTTGCTTACATGATCCAGGTCAAGCATGATCTATGGAGACCCTCTTTCTTGCGCCTTGTGCGCAAATTGGGAGGTCGCCAGACCCAATTCACCTGTGAGTAGAAAGCCCTCACTTGCAATAAGATCCCACAAAATGAGCTCTGTCATTCTGACCACGTCAGTTTGGTACCGTCCTGTTTCTCCCGCCGCTCTTTGTCGCGCTCAGCTTTTGAAGTGTGGTAGTGCATAGACCCTGCAACAGGTACGGGTTCAGAAGACAAGGGCATTCAGAGATATTGGGCTGCGGGGGTTTTGTCGCAAGAGTTCATCCAAGCCTGTCACCGTGTGCTTGCCTGAGCTGAAGCTAGCTGCAGCTAGCTGCAGCTGCGTAGAAATCCAAAATCGCAGCGGGAGCCTATATCAAAGAACCCCTGCTCTGAAGTTCGCGAAGTGTTGGCAGCACACAGCAGAATGCCGTGAAGGGGCAGGACCAACTCTCCGAAGCTTTAGGCTGTTACTTTTGCGTGTCTGCATATGAGCAATTGCATCGTTGCAAACAATCCACCCCATTTACCACAATGCATCTTTGGGCAACAACGTGGATTAGTGGGAAGGCTAATGGTCGGCCTAAACGTAGAGATTTCTTTAAACAGGCGACCCCCTCATAAACCCCTAGCATACTTAATCCTTGCAAGGACGCCCAAAAACGGGCTGCTGATTTTCAGGAAAGCAAGCCGGCAATCTAAGCACATCAAACTGGGCTTGCAGTTCTAGCTCTCAGCGGCCTAGAGGCCCTTGAGGCGGTGGTGGGCCTTGCAATCCAGAACACACAACCAAGTTACGCAATGGGGATGGGGGGAGGGTTGCTTTAGCTTTGAGGAGCTTCCGGCTTCAGAAGCCATAGGGATGCACGCAAGTTACTGAGGGTCCAGAGATACCGTCATAAGGTTGCTAGTGCTCGCATGTCTTTTCTCAGGCTGTCAACTCAACCTTCGGGGTCGGCAGCAACCAGAACTCAGCGAGTAACGTCTATAGGCTGGCAGATGAAGTCTGCCTGCGAAAACAAGCTGGCTAAAAGAAGGCAAAAGAGTGTAAATACGGCAGAATACTACATTCGATCTGACTCTCTTCGCCTCTACTCTGCTACTGCCAAACCATTCCTAACTCAAAAACAGCTCTGTTGGGGTGGCATCTTCAGACAAACCTTCCCAAAACCTTTACTCACCCCCGCCTCTGACCTCCCCTGACCCCACGTACACCAAGCCGCCAGCCCTGCCGCTAGCCAGTAAACCCTGACACACCCCTAGATAACGCAATATAACTTGGGTCCTGCCCCCACCCATTAACAGTCTATAATAGGGGTCATATTAAGGGCTATATATTATCATATGATGAATCTTATGCAACTGTTAATCGGTGGGGGCAGTACCCAACATATAACCCCTATAAGCCCCTTTAACCTTCTCAAATATCCCGAGCTGCGTGAGCTGCCCTCAGCACTGGCATCAGGGTAGCCACTCTCCGAAGTGGGAGTTGGGTGCTCAAACCTGAACTGCAGAGTTTCGGCTTAAGGCTATGGCCCATGTAGAATCCTTTTCACCATCCTCTCGACACTTAAGATTTATTTGACATGACTTGACTTAAGAACCCTTTCAATGAGAGTAGTTGTTCTGCACGTATGGTAGAGTCAGGCTGCAGGGCCAAAGGCGAAAGTTGCTGGCCGGTTCCGAGCCGGGGGTTGTTCTGCATGTGCTCTTCGAAGGTAAAGTCTCTGCGGCCGTACAGGCTTGCGTGGGCAAGGTTGTAGTAGTTGATTTATTGGAGAGGAAGCTAAGCACCGAGCATACCCAACCTGAGCGGGCCCCTAGCCAGCATGCCACACCTTACATACCAAACGCCCTTCACATTCAGCGTTCCTGCAATACGACTGGATTGAGGGTGTAGCGTTTCAGGGTTTCACTACGAACTTTGAGAAACTTTGAGAACCTGCAGGGTTCAATGCGATCCCTGAACACAGCTTTTCATTCTTCATCAGGTGATGCTGACCATTCCAAACCCTCCCAGCCTCCAACCTGGTATATTATAGTATGTTCTGGCGTATTATAAGAGAGTATTGTAAAAATATGCTATACCATAGTATATTGTAATATATTGTAATATATTATGATATAATATAGTATATTATAAAATGTTACAATACATTGTAGTATATTATAACCCTGAAGCCCAAAATAACCCCGGAGCCGTGACAGCTTTTCAGCCCGGCCACCTGCAGCCCGTCCGACGGCAGCGGCCCGTCCTCCCACAGCCAGAATCATCGTAGTATACTGGGGTCATATAATGGAAAAGAAAATGGAAGCTACTACAATATAGTATACTATAACTATAATACGTTATAACATAATATGATATGATTATAATATGTTATAATATAGTATAATATATAATAGTATGTCATTACATTATAGTGTGTTATAGTATACTATACCAGTATACTGGGGTCAAATAATAGAAAAGAAAATGGAAACTACTATAGTACATTAGGGTTATATCTTGCTATAGCATATTGGGGGTATATAGGGATAATGGAAAAGAAGATGGAAACCATAATAGTATAAGATGGGTATATAGGGATTATGGAAAAGAAAATGGAAACTACTTTAGTTTAGTAGGGTTATATAGGGGTAGCATTGGGGTTCTATAGGGGTGGGAAAAACTCGCCCAAGTCAATCAAACTCCTACGGCCGCCTGAGCCAGTATGATCAGGACCCCTGACCACCAGTGGGCCTCTGCCACTCAAAGCAGATGTTCTTCTGCTCCTCCGCTTTCATGGTCTGAAGCTCCTCGTCAACACCGGGATTGATCCAGATGGCTTCAGGAATTAAGAACTAACACCGGGATTGCTCGAGATGGCTTCAGGAATTAAGAACTGGTAGCCTACCTTGTGTGAGCCGTATGGCGAGTAGCATATGGATTTTTGAATCTGTTCTATAGGTCGGGTAGGAATTGGAGAGTTGAGGTGCGCACGCACAGCATGGGAAGCTCACGTTCAGGGTACATTGCGTTTAGGAAAGTGGGCCTGAAACGGGCGAGAGCTGGGCAGGTTGTATGAAGGCTTGTTTTACCAGCATCGTTGCGATCATATTCCCAAGCGCTGTTGCTTTCGTAGTCGGCAGCGTCAGAAGCTTAGTCATTGGTATCTCCTTACTCCTCTTGCTGTCAGGATTGACATTTCCAAAGATGTCAGGACAGCAATTAAGAGCCACACTTCAGGGAAAGTGGGACTGCAAAGCAGTCACTAAAGATTGATGGGCCTGGGACATGGGACAATGAAAGCGTATCCCGGTCTACATCTCGAGTTGCTTGATAATATCCTTTTGGAGGATGGACGAAGTGAGCGACTCCGACCTACCAACATACATCCAATGAGGGATGTCCTGACTACAGTGAGGCATAAAAGCCCCAGTCGGCTTTATCCCTACACCTCAACAAGCCAAGACCCCTCACCTCCTCGCGAGCTTTCCGCGCGAGGGCCTGAGCGCAACATTCGCGCAATGCAATTTGCAACTCAACTGCCTTCGGGGTCCCCAAAGATACCTTGGGGGTTTTTATTGGGGTCCCCCTATTTGTGGAAACTACTCCTCCAGGAACAGGGAATCTAGCGGCAATCATTGGATCATTACATATTTGGAGATGGGGCACGGTGGAACCCATGAGAAGATGGACTGACCTTTCCGAAGCTTAGAAGAAGGTGGCCAAAAGAAGAAGAAGAACAGCTTGCGGCAGGTTGCAAAGCAAAGCCCTTCG
The DNA here is from genome assembly GCA_905231905.1 of Symbiodinium pilosum. Lineage (NCBI taxonomy): Eukaryota > Dinophyceae > Suessiales > Symbiodiniaceae > Symbiodinium > Symbiodinium pilosum. Next base: position 24,591 of record CAJNIZ010022769.1, read on the forward strand.
TAGCAAACACATAACACCTTCCATGACACAATGAACTTATGGAAACCCTCAACTGCCAAAACTCCACAAGGCAAGGCTCTTCTTGCTTCTCCGCTTCAGCAGCTTCCTTTCCAGTCGTTGCTTTGCGACCGTCTGGAGCTGCCCTCCAGCATGGTATGAGGTGCAGTATGTGGCGGAGGGTCTTGTGGTGCCAGTGCAACTTCTGAGGTTTAAAGTTACAGGACTTCTGACATGGGAGGGTTCCGGAAATTAGGGTCCTTTTTGGGGGGCCCCACAACAAGGATGATGGTATTTGGGAGTGTGTTTGGGGTCTCCTTATTTATGAAAAAGCCACATGCCACCTGACGGCCATGTTGTTTGATGGCTGATAGGCTCGCAGTCACGAGTTAAGGTGAGGGCTGATGGTCATAGAATCTGCGTTTCGCGCGTGGTTCAAATCACGTTCCTTATTGGTTCTCGTGGCCTGGCGCTGCAGGTTAAATCAAGCCAGGAGCAAAACAAGCCAAGCTGAGGGCCAGCTTCAAAGATAAGCTCTTCTGTCTTCGTAAAGGACCTGCTATAACTCAGAAGTCTGAATCAGGATAACACACTGAAGGCTCGCTGGAAGCAGCAAAAGCTTCAAATCTCAAGGCCAAAGCCCACATCACGTAAGCTTAACTTCTACATCCCGAATTGTGAGCGTCTACAACCATGAGACACCACAACCCTACAACCCTTGGACTTAAACCTTACAACCGAAATCCAATGGTCCTTAAAACTGAACTCAGCATTTCCGAAACCCCTCACCCCCGAAGTTCAAAAATCCTGAAAACTGCACGTAACTCACCAAGACTGTGTTCGGTAGCAAGGCCCGGCACGACCCCAAGTTCCTCATTCTTTGGGAACTCTGATTCGGTCATGAAAACAGAATTTTGTGTATCAACGCTATCTTCCAGCGCCCTTTTCAACCTGAAACTACTTCCTGGCAAGCCTACATAAACTCTAAACCCCAAACGCTATGTACATACACATATCACACATGTTTACTTGGCTGAAATTTGTCAGTCGTGTATGTAATTAGTCTGTCCATGCAACCCACTCAAACCATTCCACAAAAATCCCCCGAGCCCGATGATTGAACCAGGTGGCTTGGCTTTTCCCTTTGGCGCTGCTTTCGCCTGAGCCGTAGTGCCTGTCAGCAAAAGAACCCAACCCTCTGGCAGAATTGAACATGGCTAGGGGATTCAGGGTTAAGAGTTAATCCCGTGCAAACTGGGATAATGTTGGATTTGAATGCAAGGCTTTTTGACCCAAGACCGAGCACTCACAGAAATTGAGGAGACTTGAAGGTGGGTAGTCTGAAAACTTTGCCCTACCAAGGGCTCCGCACATGTGACAACGACACCAAAGAAGCGCTGCGATGCATAAAAACCCCTCGCAAAAATTGGCCCAACATCCAGAAAAATACGAATCAAAGGTCAAGCTTCCAGATACAGCTTCCAGCCATGTTTCTCGGTAGCCTGAGCTCGAAGAAAGGGTCAGGATCATGGATACTAAAGACAGCATGAAGCCGGAGGGTTGTCAGAAGGTTCCCCCCGGCTCTTGGAACTGTGTCCCTTTTGCATGCCGATAGGCTGATCAGGGGTTGGGTGTAGGGCTCTGCGAAGGAAACTTGGTTGCACCATTTGTCATCTTGTTCAGACGAACTTCTCAAAGCGAAGGTCTAGGCAATCCCTGTATGACGCCAAACATGATAGGGTTTGACTTTGTGAGAGTTGATTCCAAGTAGTTCGGGGAGTCAGGTCCTCACAGTGTCTTACTATGTTAGGTCTAGGAAGGGGTTTCTTTAACCTCCACCAAGTGAGACGAGTGGCCATCTGGCAGCTTGCGCTCCAAGGGCAAGTTGGCGCAAAGCTTCAGCAGAGCAACCATGGCTGCCTTGCGTGATTTTGCAAGGCTGTACTTGAAGACATGGGGCTTTAAAGAAATTCAGGGGTCCATTTCTGGAAGCCAAAGAATCTTGGATTTGGACCCCAACTTCTCTACTACATCACCCCTTACTTCAGGACACAACCCCAGGACTTGCACCCTTGTCGAAAGGGGGCACACACCTAGTGTGCACAGCATATGTTACGTGCGAACTTGCAACTAGCCCGATGCCTCCTTCGCAAGGACCCTGAATCCCACAATTTTGCCGTCACTCCGCCCTTCCTAGCCTCCTTTGTGTACACCCAAAAGGCTCAGCTACCTCCTTGAATTGAACCATCTTAAAACTAAAGTCTTTCATGGGAACCCATATAGGCGATTGAAAGAACAAAAGGCCTGACGGTGCCTCTCTTGCGGGGGTCCTATTAGTTGTGGGAGGGTAGTAGTCCATCTTCGACTTCTGAATCCATCTGAGCCCCTAATTCTCTGAGCATCCCAGCTGCCTCCTCACGGGAGGCATAGGGTGTCTCTGCATCGCGGTTAGGCTCGAACTCCAGGCTTCTCGCTGCATCCTCAATAAGGGCTGATCAACGCGACTTGGGATGAAGGATTTGGGAGGGCTTTGCTTTGGATGTGAAGTAGGCGGGAATTGGGCTGCACTGGAAAAGTTCTCGGTGCTTGAGAGAGAATGCGGAAGCGGGCCCATACAATGATCTCAATACAGTCCTCTGTACTAGTAGTCATATTCACTCCCTCTTGGGCACCAGCACAATGCGTGGTTTGGGATGATTTGCCTTTTGATCAAACTCAAGCAAATATGGAGCTCCCTGTTGCATGTCCGAAACCTATCCTACTGATGCCATAATGTCAGCAACGCCCCCAAATGTGAGCAAAAGTAGGCCCACGAAATGAGACAAGCCTGCAGATCTGTTTGACATCTTGTTAGGATGTCCCTAAGGGTGGGTGGTCCAAGGGGGGTAGGTAACCCAGTAATCCCCATTATTCCCTTATACTCCCTAAGCTTCCCTTAGGTTCCTAAAGGTTCCCTTGTACCCTCCCCCCTTGAACCACCCTTCCTTTAGGATCCTATTATCTTTGGCCGGGGAGAGCTCCCACCCATTCGCAGAGAAAAGCACGTAGCTCTTGCCATTGCTAGGTTGGCCCCTAAAACCCCTTGGAAAACTTTAGTATATATGGTCCCCTGTTAAAGCCATTGAGGAAAATATCAAAAAAATCAGGGGCCTGCCCAGATTGGAAAGAATGCGCTGCGACCTGTCTGGAGTCTAGACCCAACACCCTGCGTTCTCTAAGCCGCTAAGCACTGCACATCCTAAACGCCGAAAACCCCGCTGCCATGTGTCCTGCGCCTGGACGCCCTAAACCCAACACACCCTAAGCCTAGAAGAAAAAAGCGCCGTCCTTCGCATCGGGCAGGGTGACCTGCCAAGGCCGGACAACTGCCCAAGACCCTGATTGCCGAGGAAGGTATGTAGAAACTCGAGCAATTCGGAAAAATCATTGTCTCCCTGAAATCCTGTGGTGTAACGTCTAGTCTGTGAAGGGCAGTGACAACCCTGACTCCACGGCATCAAACTTGCCGCCCCAACCAAAAACAGGTGTTGAACTTATTGCAAAAAGAATCCGCTTCGGGTGTGGGGCCTTGCCCCCCCCAATTCTGGAGAGGTACACTGCTGCCTCGTGTATCAGCCCAACCCCAACAATGCTCAAGTAGGCAACGAGCAAACCTTAAAAAAGAAGCTGTTCGGATTTTCTTCCAGGGCAGAATAAAGAGGAAGGTGCATTGTCCGAGGTTCAGGCCTTTGACCGGCACTTGCCCCGCTCGAACGGCCGCACGCCCGAATACTCCGGCTTCGGGCGCTTCTGACCCTGGGTCCACCTGGGCCAGCATTCTCAAGCCCAGTTACGCCTTTTTCAAGATTCGAAAAGGTGTAAGATGTGGCTTCTGATGGCTATTTGTTCCTCGGCCTTGCATTTTGAGCCCTTTACTTGTAGATCTTATAGCCCGCGCTGCAGCAAGGCTCTTTCTGATCTCAAGTGACGGGTCAGGAGTATTTCCACTCTATGTCAAGGTAGCAGGTAGGTTTTGTTGTACCTCCCAATACAACCCTCACTCCGAACAGGCCGCGCTCACTATCTTGCAGGTACCTGCCCCGCAGGATCATTTAAGCTGTATTCATGACCGCTACGTAAGGCCCTAAGCCCTATATACCCCATAGCCCTATATACCCTATATATATATATATACCCATTATGGAAACCCTATATAACCCTACAAGGATTGCGGCAACATGCTAAGTAGGCTTCTTCGTGCATCGACCCAAGCTGCTTACACCGACACTCGCAAAGGAACGAAGCCTTAGAAGCTCCATATATAGCCCCAACATACTATAGTAGCTTCCATTTTCTTTTCCATTATCCCTATATAACCCCTGTAAAATCCCTATAATCCCTATAGTTTCCATGTTCTTTTCTATTATCCCTATTAAAGAAAAAAACCCTACATGATCCCACCAACCAGAAACCCTAGATGGTGACTGCGCCATCCCATCAGAATCACCATCAGCCCTGTGAGTCCCGAAAGCAAGTGCCCTTTCGGACTTTGAATAACAGGCAGCCCACGGAGTTTCAGGATCTCATGCAAGCCAAGCAGCTCTTGTAGAAGTTGCGTAGGCATCCTCTGGTAGGACTTGACCACCTTCAGCTAGTTATCGGACATTGCATCTAATAAAACTCCTCTGGAGGTTCAGTGGTGAGTCACAAGGGATCCTAAGAGTTGATTGATGATGATGATGATGCTGCTGCTGCTGGCCGCGGCGGCCCGATGTGGCTGCAGTTTTTTTCGGCAAAAGGTTGAGCAGGAATCTTGGGACGGTTCAGGCTTTGCACGGATCTTTTCTGGAGAGTTCTTTCAGGGAACCCTGATCATGTCGACCGAGCCAGCTGCCGTGCCATCCTTCTTCTGCTCAGCAGGCTTGTCCTCCAAGATCGGACGACATTCGTCTGGGGAAATTCGGAATGCTCGGTAGGCTTTATGTTTTACATGATATCAAAAAGAAGGATAGTCATCTCGGGACGATAAAGCCATGCTGTTTGCCAGCGGCTTGTCAAGAACCGAAGTTCTACAATGATTCCCGGCCATTTTTTGGAGGAAGTAGGGCTCGCAGGGTCTGAGTTCTTCAGCTTCAGGAAGCAAAGACGCTTCGTAGTTGTGACACCTGGCCGCATGATTGCTTTGCGGTCTTACCTTCAACCTTGCGGAAGGCTGCCCCCACATCCTAGTAACGCTGCGGCATGCCGTAAAAACGCTGGTCACCGCATGCTTGTCCATTAGACCCTGAGCACGTGCCTACATTCCACAGGCCCCGCAAGGCTAGTAGCAGAAGGGCCTGTACAGGGCACATAGGGCAGGAATTCTATGTAGGGGCTCCATAGACGGACAACCCATAAACACACTGCGAACACAAGAAACCTTATGTTCACCTGCCAAAGCCCTACTATATACCCTACCTCAGTGGAGCCTACAGAAAGTGGTAGAAAATGGCCAGATGATGCAGCCGCTGTCCTTGTACTCCGTACCAGCGCCCCCTCGCTTGCCCATGGCATGCAAAGAGAGGCCAAACCCTGTGCTAAACAAAGTTAATGCTACTATGTTGCTGCATGCTGCAGCACTCCTGTCGACACCTCCTGCATAGACTGAAGACAGAAGGGCTGAGGCTGACTGAGCTTAGGGATCGGAGGATCTGCAACATCTCCCGGAATCCTTCCAACAAGCTGCGAATGTTTGAATGCGCGGGACCCTTTGCTGGCTGGTAGCGTACCTTCAACCAACCCCGGCCTTCAGAGCTCAAGCAGAGCTTGAGCAACAGAATGTTGGATCTGGGTCTAGGGCATAGGTTTCGGGATTGGGGTAGCAAGGACGCCGCACATCCGCCTGAGAGCCAAGCTAGAATGGTCCTTCCTGGCTGTCATTCTGGCCGATGCGGAGCAAAGAGATTGCAGTTGTCAAGCCCACAACTTATCCCACAACAACTGAGACGTGAGCTCAACCTCACCTCCTTCCAAGAACGATAATCAAGCGTGGCTCCAAAATGCATCCACAACCCGCACTAAAAGAACGCTTTTGATGCCTGCTGTTGGTTCGCTGGCTTTTTGACTGACGCATGTGGGTTCCTGTGCTGTAGCGTCGAGCTAATGAGTCTGCCAGCGGTGCCTGTAAGCAGCTGTCGCAACCTAGGGCCCTCTTTGCAAACTTGATTTGAAATCCTCAGAGGGCATGGTCCCTTTGAAGGGCATATCACTTGAACAACACGCAGGGAACCCCTTTCTGAATGTCTTTAAGAACATGAAACTCCAAGACGACTTGGAGAAAGGCTCATAGCAACATGATGAGGCGGCCCAGGTGGCAACTGATTGCAAGAGGGTTTGGGAATGTATTCTATCAGACTTGTACAAGGGATTTATGACAGGACAATCCTAGTAATCATTCCGGTGTCTGCATGAGCCAGCTTAATCTGAGGCTGATGCGAGAAGCTGCAGGTTGCTGAAGCATGAAGGGTGGGCACTGATCCATTTCTCAATCATTTTTCGGCCTTACCAAAGGGGCTGTCAAAGGACAGAGCAGCAGCAGACCTGTAAGGACTATTGAGGATCTATGGGAAGCATGAGTTCGCGAAGTGCATGTTAGGCACCGCGATCCAAGTTCGACAACCTCTACCGGATCCAGGATTGCCTTCCGCAGGTCTTTGTCAAACTGCTCTGAATCCTCCTTCGTGGCATTTTCGGTCTCGTTATAATAGTAAGGGCTACTAGCCTTGAGCGTGGTATGCGGGGGGGAACCATCTTTTGGAGACATAGCCTTACAAACAGTACAAGTAACACTAAAATCTGGGCTTCTCTCATTTGGTCTTGAAGAAGACAACCCTTCACTGGCATGAACTTTGCCGCTTTTGGGCACGAAGCGGTGGTGACGTTCGTCAGCTAGTTCGTGACCTGCAGGCAGTCACACGCACCAGAACTGCTGATAGACTTGTTGATTTTACGTCATTTCCATTTTCTGCCCAATCCTTTCATTCCGTACGTTTGCAGATTAAAAACGGGCAAGTAGAGTGTCTCGCAAGAGACAGGGGCAGGACGCATGCTGATGAGTTTTATCAGGTATATTTAGCACGGAATGCGTAGAAAAGTTAGGGAGCAAGGGCGAAGACGCCAAGAAAAGAATCAGCTTTGTCACGACCCACGAAGCCAGACTCTTGTTGCACCTCCCCTGAATCTATCAGGATACCGGTATACTGTCCCATTTTGGTGGGCGGGTTAGGCTACGCAAGCAGCGTCTAAGATGAAGAGACTACTTGAAGCTTCTCATATGCGAAGTTCGCCAAATAGAGGTGATCTAGGCTCTTAATGTCCTCAGTGGAAGCCATTGTCGAGATGTGTTGGAAGGGACGAGTACAATCCTTCTTTGATGCCGATATATCCCTAGGCTACAGGGCCCCTAGACCCTCATGTTGAGAACCTTTCACGTGATTGTTGGAGCAGCCTCTGGATCGAGGAGATTGACCTCTTTGGGCTCCTCGGCATCGAGGAGGCACTGGGCAGCCGAGAAGCACGCCTAGGCATGCGTTGGGTGCTTCTCAAAATGGGGTACCCTTGTGGACCCTGCGCCAGGAGCCACATAAGCTACAATCATCATCAGCTACGAGCCGACACCTAACATTACGTGACATGACAAACGGACCAGCTACGCACGTAGCACCGAGTTGAACTGCACAGACACGAAATCTTGACTGCGTCCCGTCTACCCGTTGCTTTGAGTGGTTGCTTGAACCAACCTAAAGAAAGCTTGAAGCTCTGCACCTGCTATCTCCGATACACACCAACAAAAGAAGCAGTGAATAAACCGACTGAAGCGCCGACACATCCTCGAACCCTTACGATGCTCGGGCCTCCTGGTGTAGCTGATCCAGGTGCTGCTCCTGCACAGATCCGCTGCTCTGCCATGTCAAGACCCTTGATGCTTTGGAATGAGGAGCTTCAACACTTCAAACAAATTTGGCCCCAAAAACATGCAACAACAGGACCCTCTTTTTCCGATGGCCTCTCTGGGCTCCTTCTTTAATTTGCGCTGCTGCCCTACAAACCCCAAAAATCTTGAAGGAGGGAAAGCTGGAAAAGCCGCCTCCTCTGCCGCTTGCAGCGCTGCGGCTGTGGGCGCTGCAGGCACTACCTGGCAAGAATTTACATCGACAGTCAGTTTGATGTGAAGCATGCAGGGATTATGAAGGGATGGCAATTCAAATCATATGGGATCCTGGCGAGGTTCTCCATCTGAGTGTTTTTCTGGTGGGACGCTGGGAAGTGGAACCCGAATCAAGGCAGTTTAACACGCAGGTCATGTTATGTCATGCTGCAGGGCCATTACTGATTACTGCTAAGTGGAAGGACCTGGCCTCCACCCTCACAAATATTCCTCCAATATCCTGATACAAAGCACTGCAAGATGCTGCAAGTAACAATCCAGTGGAAGCAGTCCTTGCCTTGCCAAAGTCCCGAAAATTTAAGACATCTCTGGAAGGCCTACAGGCCCCTTCTCACGCCCACTAACTGTGACGCTGCTAGGGCACTGGGGGCACGTAGGTGCCGTTGGAGGGATGCTCTTCCGCTTCTGGGGGCTCCTCCTCCTCCTCGTAGACCTCCTTGCCAAACGGACACAGCAAAGGCTTAGGCGCTAGATGACAAACCGCGTTACCTATCATCGTGACTACACGGCTATAACTATACAGGCTATATCCTGGATATAAGCTATAGTCTAAAGTCCTGGCCTCCCGCTTAGTAACCCCTATAGTAGTCCCCTATATAATCCCCTCTATAACCCCCCTTTAAGGAGTTTAGGCTATGGTTCATATGACATCAGCCCTTTGCCTACCCAGCCCGGCACCCCAAAGCCTAAAATGGCAGTCCTCGCCATCCTCCACCTCTGCTGAGGCTTCCCCGATCCCCTCGAGGCCGATGCCGGAGACTCTCCGCGAGTGAGCCTCGAAGAGGCCTGCCACTGACTTGGGGATTTCCCGAAATCAGGGGTACATTTACAGGAATAGAGTTGTTGCCCAAAATTAAGGATACTTTTTGGGGGTTTCCCCCAAATTAAGGGTACGGTATGGATAATAGAATGTCATGGAGGGACTTCGGAACAGTGACACCCTGTAGGTCTCTGTGGCTCAGGCAAGAACTGCATGGTCCCGCGAACAAATTCTCGAGCTAAGGGTTTCAGGCAAGCAAATACTGACATTTGCTGGATCTCTACCAAACTACAACTTTGCTGAGAAGAGCCTCAAAAGTTTGCAGGCCCGTTTCTACTACAATATGCTCTTCACAGTGCATGCACGCGCTCAAAATACCAGAGCCCCATGACGCTTCCATGACCTCAACCAAACTCGAGACATCCCCAGCAGCTCATGGGATTTCCTTGGCCCCTTGTGCACGGGCTGTCATCTTTGATGACACTCTGAACTGCCGATACTCTTGCCAGGTGTGTCTCTGGGATTTGGACTGCCGAGTCCAACTCCAGACCCGTGCCTTTGACACCACTGACGATGGCGCCCGCGCCGGTGAATATGCCTTGCAAGGGCTCCATGAGGCCCAGGTAAAGGCTACTTGGGAGTGGCGTGAATTCTCACGTGGGGGCCGACCAGAAAGAAATTTTGACTTGACCTAGTTCAGACACCCAGGCTGCCTCCCACAGCACCACCGAGGACATCGCCGAATGTCACATCCTGAGAGCTAGCTCAGTGGTGGGAACGGAGATCGTATGCAAAGCTTGTCTGCGGCTCGGCTTGCTGATGTAATATGATGTAATGCCGAGGCTAAACACAGTGCTCACCATGAACCGGACAACCACCATACCCGCTATCACCACAACTACTATGCCCATACTGCCACTTGGCAGTGCAGGTGTCCTTGGCGACGTTCACGGAGCCATCCGGCAGCTTCGAGTCCTCCGGAGGCTCGTAGTTGCCGAAGCCCACGATGCGCTGCGACAACTGTCTGTACCTTGGCTTCCCTTCGCGTAACCATGCGTGGGGTCTTGAAAGCTCTTCGGAACGACACTTCCTGCTTGATACAACTTGCGGTAGCATGGCTGTGGACGGCTGCATTTTTGTTCTGGATTATGATATAGGGGGTTCTGCATGCGGGCCCGCCATTGACGACACGCCGCATCAGCCCAGTTGCAGAATCAACTTGCGGCTGTATCCCCAGAAGCCTAGACCACGTCAAAGAACCTCCCGTTGACCCAAAGCTCCCAGCGTAAGTGAAGCTAACGAAAGCAAGGTCGCGAAAGTAGTTGGAATCCTAGCCCTTACAGCAATGGCAGCCGGCAAAACAGCAGCAATGTCCGCCGGCATCATCGTCTTGCCAAGCAGCTCCTCGTGGTAGAACTCGTTGCCGGACATTGCCTCAAGTGCGCCCTCGGCGGCCTCGCGCACGAGGCGGTAGGGCTCATCGCCGAACCTTTGCCCGAATGCTCTGAATCTCGAGGAGCCTACAGGTTGGCCAGAATCCTTGTAGCCAGCAGATTTGATGCAGAAAAGGGGCATCGGAGACGGAGGTCCCGTGAAAACGGCGGCGTCTTGTACGCACTTCAGATGCTCCTTGAACACACTGGGAACCAAGGGGCCTACAGGAAAAACCCTGTGAGAATCCACCATACGTCTGCGTTTACTGCAACTGGCGGCCCGGTCCTGCATGGCCTGCTGAAATGGAGGGATGCGGTAGGCCAGCGTCTTGATGACGAATAACGCCTCCCAGGTTGCCAGTTGCCAGTTTTCCTCACAACCTCAAAGGTCCCCATGTAAACCTCTTCACCTGTAAACCTGGTGAAAACAGTTAACGAAACGAAGCCCTTCTGTAAGGCTCTCCCAGGTGGGAAAAATAAGAGGCCGCAAAAACAGGAACAATAACAAGCCCAAATCCCTGAAAGCAGACAAGAAGGCCACTGTTCCACATACTTCTGGGATTCACCCAAGGCCTTCAGCTTCACGTGGGCGTGGTCACCCTCCACGCAGTCGGCCAGGTAATCCGCGACGGCGGGCAGGTCCGCGGGCTTTGCCTGCGAGACCTGGCTCCCAATGAGTTAGTCGAAGGTTTAGAGCTTAAGGGTTTGGAGTTTAGGGTTGAAGGTTGTGTAAGGGTTGAGGGTTTCAGGTTCAGAGTTTTAGAGCTAGGGTTGTAGGGTTCAGGGTAATCTACATTGGTTTCTAATCTGAAGATTTGCAGTTTAAACGTCCAGAGCAATAACCTAGAGTACACCTGAAGCCGCACTGCTCAGAAGCAGAACATGTACTGTAGCCTTTTTTCAAGAAGATTCAATCAAAATCTACACATGGGATCCACACTTGGCCCCCCCTTGCCATCCAGAAACATGGGCGCATGTGTTCTGGTTTGTGTAGAATTGCCTGTGCATTCTGCAGCACACCGCATTTTGTTGTCTGGGGCTTGACATTGAAACGGCGGGATTGGACTCTATTGCATATATGTTTGAACCTTTGCTTCTTCGGAAACATGTCCGTGCGAGGTCTTACCAGACGTTCATCTGGGAACTACTTCTGGTCTTTTCTGGCGAGTAGGTATTCTCATCAAGCACAACACAATCAGCCAGAGCAGGTGGAGTGGTCATGGGCTTCAGGTAAGAAGTTCTGCACCAACGACAGCCAAGGGACATTCTGCACAATGTCATTGAACAGGTAGCCTGGTGTCGGCGTGTTGTCCCTGTTCCTGACATGTCTCACAGCATGACATGCTGCTCCCTTTTAACCCCAGAAGATGGACTGGACCAAAAATCGTTCAACATAATCTGCAAAAACTAATCCTATCAAGCGTATGCCACACCCTCAGCAAACGGAAAAGGGCTCTGAAGATCAGCCCGGGCGCGTAGCTCTGTAGATGTCGCTCCACTCTATGGCAGCCTGGGGCACGCAAAGCGGTGGCCAGCAAGCAACATGGAACTCAGAAAAACACTGATGTTAGTGTCCTGCCCTGAATGATGCTTGCAGTGCCCCTCCTCCTCAAAGCAGCTAGTAAGGCAAGCAGCACAAGTAGGGAGACCCAAACAACATACTACCTGTGCTAGCAAAACCAAACACCATGCCAACGGCAAAGGGAACATAAGCGCAATCTGCAAATAACACAACTGCAGCAAGAATCGAGAAACCGACAGTGTGACCAGACCTGAAACATTGGTATAAGAGTCCCAATGTGTTCGTCCTTGCTTGAGGTTAGGATCCCTGCCTCAAGCTTCTGAACCAAACGAGCATACAGTGTTTCACTTAGTTCTCGTCAGGAATTCTGAGCTCTTGTTTGCAAGCACGACTGAGGCTGCAACCATTCGCAGCAGCCTGAGCAGGCATGGGGCAGCAGTGATGTCCTTTATGACCGCCCCCTTTGCACAAGCTCAGCTAAAGAATGTGAGCTTTTGTGTAGGGTCGGGAGGGGCGGGTACTATAAAAGCTTTCCGACGAAGTACTCAACCTGGAGACGCAAGAAAAGGCTGGCTACGATATCCCCTGAGATGCTTTGCAGTGCATTAATTTGAGATCCCTGATTCTTGCAATTCCTCTGCCATTCGCCTACCTTTCTCCAGTTATCCCGACCACATCAACCTCGAGGTACCAAGGTACATTAAAACAAACTTTCGTGGCCCCTATTTGACCCAATCATGTATTATCCTTGTTGGAGGGACCCCCAAAAAAAGGGACCCTGTTTTTCAGAGACCCTCATGCAGATTTAGGGCTCCGGCCCTGTTTGTGAAGCATCAACTCCATCCCGGAAGACTCGAGCGCTTCCGTCTCTGAGGCAGCCCGAGACTTGAAGTTTATATGGTGTTATGTAATTGGGATTCTATGGGGGTATAATTAGGGATTCTATGGGGGTATAATTAGGGATTGTATGGGGTATAATTAGGGCTTGTATGGGGGTATATAGGGCTTCTATAGCGGTGCTCAAGGTGTAACTTTGCCTGTTTGTCTGTCGTCTACATATTGGATGAATGGTCTGTGCGTGGATAGAGGGTTGCGTAAGGTGTAACTTTGCGAGAAGGCTGTGTGGCAACAAGTTGGTCTTGGTTTGGGGTGTGTTATGGTGACCTCAGGGTTGGACCAGGCTGATACGCATGCTTGAGATAATGGACTTGGAGTTTGAAGCTTGGTGACAGCCGCGTGATCCTTGGTAACTATGCGGCGTTCTTTGGGTGTTTTAAATTCTAAAATTCTAAAACATCAGACTTCGGGAGTTGGTAGAGGCATCGTTCATATGAGCATGGATCAGCTGGAGTTTGGATGATGTGTGCGCATGTGCGCAGGCCCCGAAGTTCGAGCCAACAGAATCAGCTTTGGCCGGCCAAGGCAATCCAGCTTGAGGAAGTAAATGCTCGAAAATGCGTGGTTGCTATACCACCCCGCACAATCGCGTAGGCTCACGAGATCTCATAAGCTACCTACTGCTGGTTCCTTGCACAGCCGTGTGACCAGCGGATATGGGCGGCTACAAGAAGCATTTGTATCATGGTGGCCTGGTCATCAAGGTTTGCTCATTCCATGGTCCGCATTGCTGCACCACGAGATCTCAAGAAAAGTGGGGCTTATAAGCATGTGGGGCTTAGCCTTCAGTAAACTTTGGTACTCGGACATGACACTGCGCAGCCTAATGCTCACAGACCGCTAGCTGAGAGATGCGGAGTCAGCAGACTTCATAACAGGAGGCCACCTCGCACTTGACACTGTTTGACCCGAACCTACACTTAAGGACACCTTGCATCAAACTGACAACCAAGAGAAGGCCGAGAGCGTGCAGCGTGCGTTTTGGTCGCGGCACTCTGAATCTCAAAAGTCAATGCTGACCGCTGCGATCTATGCTGGATCGAGACTTGAGACGCTAGCAGTTTCGAAGCAAGACAACCCTAACATAAGAGTGCTCTACACAAAACCAGAGGGGACCCTGCAGTTAAGAAACTCATTGTAGCTTTCTCAGATAACCCGGAGGAGGGAAACCTTTGACAATCAGTGGGGGGAGGAGGGGGGGAAGAAGGGGGGGGGTGGCAGGCAGCCGAGGAGGCTGGAGGAAGGGGGAAGGCAATGAAAAGCAAACCGTCGGCGTGCCCCCAAAACAAGAAAGCTTTTGCGGGTTTTGGATCCCGAGCCAGGGAGGGGAGGAGGGGAAGGAGGGGGGGGTGGCAGGCACAGGGCAACGAAAAGCGACAGAACAATTTTTTTGCGGGTTTTGGATCCAGAGCCAGGGAGGAGGTTGGCGGGGGGAGGAGGAGCGGAAGGAGGGGGGGGTGGCAGGCAGCCAAGGAGGCTGGAGGAAGGGTGAAATGGCAACGAAAAGCGAACCGAGCAGGTTGGCGGGGGGAGGAGGACGGGAAGGAGGGGGGGTGTGGCAGGCAGCCGAGGAGGCTGGAGGAAGGGAGAAATGGCAACGAAAAGCGAACCGTCGGCGCTGCCGAGTCCGGAGCCAGGGAGAAGGCGAAGAAGGCGGGGGGGGTGGCAGGCAGCCGAGAGGGGTTGGACGGGGGAAGCGAACGGAAAAAAGAAAAGGGGAAGGAGGGGTCGCCAACACAGGATAAGGAAACTGTAAGTTCTATCTACGCAGACCTTTGGCTGAGAAATGCTACGCACAAGCCCAAGAACCCACATCCTACTTTCAGGCACTCAGCGTATCATGGTATCCTTTCATGTAACCCTACAGTGCCATACAGCACGGCAACCGACAACTTGGCTTCAGGTCGTCTGCCAGCACCCTGGTCTCCTTGAATCACTGGAGCTGCAGGCCCACCTGCCCGAAATTGTCCCCTAATTTGTCTTTGTGCCCATTTCCAAGTCGAGATTACACGGGGATTTGTAGGTGTCTACGAGGTCGGATAGCTGCAGCACTAGGTAGGTGATGTCCCCAATACTAGAGACCACCAGGGATCATGGCACATCTATGGGTGGTTTTATGCACTCCTGTTGTACATACCACTATCAGTGAATTCGAGGCCAGCTCAGGCTTCAGACTTTAACAACTTGATCAATGAAGGCCCCTTGTAGTCCGAACTGTTTCTCACAGCAGTCGCTACATGGTGCCTTCCCTCAGGTTCCTCCGAAGCACCAGGGAAACGCTCCCTCTTTACCTTCACCCTGTGCAAATTGTGGCCACCTCCACGCCGCGCAGGCGCAGGAACCTGGCGCAAAGGCCCGGCGGAAGACGGAAAAACGCTGTAGGTGTTGGAAGGTTCTTCCGGATGTTTAGGGCCAGCTGGTGGCTCAGGGCTCAGTGATTTTGACATGTAAGGTGCTTAGGTCAAGGGCGGCTTCCTCTCCTACTTGCCAAGCTGCAGCTCTCGCGCATGCGCGTAGTTGCACATATGTACAGTTACGCGCTGCATAGAACTTAGAAATAAACCTATGTGTGTACATGTATGTATGCATAAGGGTATGTATCTACTATACAAAAACAAGAACTGGCACGTGTTTCGCAGCCAGGGAGCTGAACTAACTTTTCTTCGCTGCTGGAGAGACTTCGCTCGACTTTTCCTGGGATGGCCAAGGGGTGAGGTTGGTGACTGGGTCCAAAAAGGAAAAGGCCCAAAGATTTGACCACTTCCATGCTTGACACTCAGCACTATACCAGGTGTGCGAATGTTTCAGGAAGTTTTCCAGATACGATTCAGACGCAAAGAAACTGGCCAAGGGGCTGACAATCTTTACCTGGACGATGCGAGCATGCTTTGGGTTTTCTTGCTACGGGGCGCGCGCACTGAAGAGAACTAGTTGCTTGTAGTGTTAGGCCGGTTAGGCAAGAGGAAGTCTTTATGAGGTCTGGGTGTGATTTTGTGTGAGGTTTAGCTTAAGAAAGGGAAGGTGTGCAGCGGAGGGCGCAATATTTTCCAAGAAGTAGGCGAATCACCATGATGATTATAACTGCACGTGAAATCGAGCCTCAGACACGCCTACACTTCTCTTTCTGGTTGGTGCATAATGATGTCTCTCTCTCTCTCTCTCTCTCCCACGGATAATGATGTATACATATCCTAATGGCGACTGTGGTTCCTGTGCTGCCACAAAAGGTTGTTGTGGATCTGTCGAGGATATCGGGGCTCTGGTAGCCCTGCTTGGATGCAATGTGCTCCATGAAGCCCCCGGTAGCCTGTGTTTACAAAGCGCAGCCGTTGACAATCCCTGCGATTACGCAACACCATACAACACCCCTAGGGCCCCAAGAAATGACCCGTGTTGCACAAGCCACAAAAAAGAGACCCCTAACTTCAAGAAACTTGTTCCCACACTTTAGTTAAGTTACTATCATAAGGAAAGCCTATTATTTACTAGATACAAGTATGGTAACTTAGTTTTTCTGCTGCCTGACAGCAACCCAGGAAAAGTCTTCCTGCCGGCCTTGAGCCCCTCTCGGAGCTTGCTTCTTGAGGTTTTTGGCACCAGCACCGCGGGCACGCCGGGCGGCGGCCGGTGTCTCTCCTGGTTAACGTGCTGTGCTCCAAGGGCTTTCGGGGATCTGGTGTCTGGTGCTTGCTCGGGGCTGACTGGATTGGAAACCCGAATCCTCTGCCCTATACTCAGCCATTCCATGTTGCAACCTCCATGTAACGAATCCTTCTTTAGCGTTTCTGACTTGTAAATCCACCAAAAACTTTAGGCGCCCTGCACCTCGAGGGTCATCTCGAAATCGCCATCCCACTCATCCTGCCAATGGAACGGCCAAGGAGAAAGGATAAGGGTTTGGCGGTTGGGGCTTGAGGGGTGGGGCAACATAACATGACTGGAAAGACTGCAAAAGGGGAGCCCTTCTTCGGATCTTGAAGTTCATACAAGTGTTGCTAATGAGGTCACATGGCTGCCGGTAAGGTGCTTCTGTATTGCTACTGCTGGCATTGAGGCTTCTGTTTGGTGTTCATTCTATAGATTCCCATAGCTGCTGCCTACCCAGAGCCTTCGGCACAACAGCGGAAAGGCCCCACAGGCACAGAGGATAAACCCTAAACCCAAACTTGCAACTACAACCCCAAATATGAAAAGTGTAAATCCTCAAGCACACCCCCCCCCCCAGGTGCCTCGTTGTCAACGATGACGAGGCCTACAGCCCTCGATTCCTCTGCTCGTCGGGCCAGGGTCCTGGGCTGCAGCCCTAGGGTCTCTCATAAAAGTATTATAATGATGCCAGTAATAGTAATTGTAATTGTAGTAGTAGTAGTAGTAGTAGTAGTAGTCGTAGCAGTAGCAGTAGGAGGAGCAGGAGTACTAGTAGTAGTACTACGTAAGTAGTAATAGTACGCCTGAAGGCCCCACAGAAGTTTACACTGGCCAATGTGTTGGAAGGATGCAAGGGATACCAGGACGAGGAGATGTTGAGCGCTCAGGCTTAGAGCTTACAAAAGGAATGTTTTCAGCCGAGAATCCAGGAGAACCAGGACTAGGAAGAGTACGACCGGGTATTAGTAGCAACGTTCTACGAATAATGATGCGACTGATAATAAACACTGGTGAGAACATTCCTGATACTATAACTACTATAAAAGGAGCCGGAGGTTGGAGCCAGAAAAGGACAGAGGTGGGGGGCCCTTGCAAATACCAATCTTCTTGGCTTGAGGGTTTGTGGGAAGCGCGGGTTCCGAGTCATAATCTGCGTAGCATCTACACAGGGCATGAACACCTGCCGCGAGCTATGTTTGGGGGCAGCCCCATTGCGAGACCATACACTGCTTGCAAAAGGGCAGCGTTTATAAGGTCTACATAGGCGACCTGCCAAAGGGACTCATCTGATCACTACCTGGCCCTGCATCGCCATAATTAGAAGTCTCGAGCCTCTTTCTTGCCAAGGATCTCAAATTCGACCTCGCCCCGGATGGCGACCACAACCTTGCCTTTGGCCTCGGATCCTCGGCGCTGTTGGGCATGCAGTAAGTTGGGTTCCTCATTCAATGATCCTGAGCGTTGCAGTCGGGGAACAGGTGCAGCTGTAGGTTTGAAGTATATATATGTATATGGGTGGTTGTCAAAATTATGGTTCCCGTTTGGGTGCCGTGAGTATTAGGTGCCGTATTATACTAGGGATCCAAAAAGGGACCATAATTTTGACAACCACCCATATGATTTCTGTCCAGCTGGGTCAGGATAAAGAAAGAGGTTGCAGGGGTGAGGGAGACACAGAAACTTTCCACGGTCGGCAATCTCAACTTTGAATCTTCTCTCGCCCGGCTCCGGCACCTAACTGCTACCTGCCCTTCGGAAAAACTCCTGCCGAGCAGCCCCAAGGGCGAAGGCCGAACTCATTCTTCCTCGGAAGGCTTCGGGATCGGAAACCGTGGTATAATGGTGACAGTATTTGTTACTTAGAGGGGCTATGATGAGGGAAGAAGAGTTACTCACTTCTCCAACCAAATCATCAAGTTCCCCAGCCCACATGGTCTTCACAAGTGTCATCAAGGATCTGCATAGCGCCACTGAGGTTCGTACCAGGGGCCATGTTGCTTGACAAGGGCCCAAGTATGCAGTCTTAAGGGCCTGAGCTTTCTGGCACTTAAGGGGGGATTGGGCGACAATCCCCACATCACCCCTCCTTCAAATCTGAAACCCTACATGCCACTACGAATCCCAAATAACTTATATACCCCCTGTAAAGGAACCCTTCAAACTCCCCCTTAAGCACCAGTAAGTAAACCCAGAGCCCAGCGTCTGGCTGTAGTGCATGGGCGCCTCGCACAGCACTCCAACTTCAGACCTCGATGGATACAGTTGACGGTGAGAAGAAGTATATATATATATATAGAAGTTAATTGATAGGGTTTTAAGAGTGTTCAGGGGATATAGTGGTATATGTCAGGGGTTAATTAAGAGGGTTTAAGGTTTAGGTGTTGTATAAGGTTATATGGAGGCATATCGTGTAGATAGGGATTGAATAGGGGACTAAGTAATGCTAGAGGGATGCTTTGTCATGGGGACTTCTTTTGCTATTAGTTATTAGTCAGCCAGGTTGTCTGACCCCAAGCCTCAAGCTGTTAAACTTAACCTCAACAACGCAATTGGAAGCTTGCCACTGAGATACACCGCATAAACTGTCCACTACAGTACCAACCAACAACCATCAATTAAAACTGGACAGCCAGTAGAAAAGTTGTTGCTGAAGAGAAAAGAACTCCAGGTCCCGAGGAAAGGCAGACCTCTATCATCCCTAGACCACGAAGCCTTGGACCTTCTGCAAACCACCTGCTTTTCATTCCGTCACGTGCGCCAGAATCATGAGGGCTTCGACTTGAATCACTCTTTCCACGTCACCGGGTACAAATCAGAGCGGCGCCAAGTGTGAACGAAAGAAAACGAACAAAAGTGCGGGCTCCTCTTGGCCTTCAGGCTCTAACCTCATACGCCTCCACTGTAAATCCTTCATGCAATTCCAAAAAATTCTGTGCGAGACCTGTGCGAGGAGCTTATACCGCATCTTCAGTATCCGCTCCGACCAGTCTGCCGGCACGCAGCTAAGAGGCTCCTTGCAGGGATGTGGCTTTCTTTTTGTTATTATTCCTACTATGAAAATTACTGTAAGGTCCCTTTAAAGGGCTTATAGGCAGTTTCTAGGGTCTGTACAGAGACGGTGTAGGGCTTTAGGGATATGATCCGCGAAAAATCCAAAATCACATGAAAAGGGATGGTTGTAGTACTTGGGGGTCTATATCCTACTATTATTCCCCTTGTTATTATGACTAATGGTATGATTACTACTGCAAAATCATATGAAGCGACTTCAAGTGTTTACTGCATCAGCATACTCAAAGTTAAGGACTTCTTCAGAAGTATGGATCCTTCCTGTGGGAACCCATTTTCAGGGGGGAGGGGGGGGGCGGGGGCGCATTAATACAGCGTGGGGCTTTGTGATGAGGATGATAATCAGAACTGTTGTTAGCCACGGCTCCTGGCCATCAATCTCTAGGAAATCTGCAGTGCCCACGGCCACAACCGCAGGCGGGAGGTCAGCACTCGCCTCCTCGCGTGAAGTTCTGTAGACTTATTTCAATTTGAGGCCACCAAGGTTCCTGGAAAGTTTTGGCCATTGTGTCCCAGGAGGTTAGGCGTTAGGGTTTGAGCAATTTCTTGATGGTTTTGTTCAAGGGCTTTACGGCTGCGGGCCCCGGGTTAGAGCTCATGCTTACCGGTCACAGCCCGCATTGCACTGTCAATTCCGCTATGGTCAACCTGCACAAACACGAGAGGCGTGAACCCAGGTTCGGTTCCTTCGGGCTCACACCTGATGCATTCAAAAATGTGTAGAATCATCTTTCAGACCCTCTGGGGCTTCAAGCAAACAACAAACCTTACAACAGGAGCCCTGAACACAACATGTTTCCTATAAGAATCTGCGACAAATCGCGTGTATGCTGGTGGGGCACGGGAGGGTTTCCAAATTCAGAAGCAGGAGCACCTCAAAGGGCGCTTGGGCGGAAAAACCGTCACCTGTAATGACCTCCACAAGCAGGCTGTCTTATAGTGCCCCTTAAGTACATAAAATATAGGGTATATGGGGATCTTATTATACTGCACCCAAGGCCATATTCTATCTGCTTAAGGGGGACTATAATCCTCCCTCCCGGTACCCCCGTGCCTCGAAGACCATCCTTGGCCTTGGGCCTTTGGCCCCTCTACCGAGCCAGCGTCTTCTTGAGCAAATGCGCGGCGCGTGTGCCAAAAAGGTGGGCGGAATTCCCTTGCATGTAAGCCCCCATACTCACTGCGCGTGCTGGGGGCAGCAGGTCTGAAGAACACCCAAGCGGATCTGTCAAAATGTACATCTGCGTCGCAAGACGGAGGGAGTCTTGGTGCGAAATGAGGCTTCAACATCCACCTTTCGAAGTACGCACTAATTAGGGTGGGGTGTAGGTTTGAGGCTATGTCTCGTCTACGTGTCCCTGCAATCAGGTCAGCCGCGACAGTGTGCCACACCTTCATGCAAACCACCACCCCCACACCTAAATTCATGAAGCCTCGACCGCTGTGCAGGGCGCAGCTTAAAGCCGACAGTGTACTGGCTACGAGTTATGCCAGCTAAAACCCTGGATTGGATGTGAAATGAGAAAATCCAAACTGTATTAAAATGGAAGAGTGCTGACAGACCATTCGCCTCAAACCCATGGCAGGTATACTTAAAGCCTGATCCTCGATCTCCACGAAACTTGTGACACTCACCCCTCCCCTCCACTGCTCTCCCCACACCCTGCACGTCAGCCAGCCCTACAGAAGCAAGAGCTAGTGCGCGGCTGAAGGAGAAATTCACTCACCGTTCCGCCTTTTACGACTGCCGAGGTCGAGCTTTCAAGGGTCTTCTCCAAATGGGCTCCAGAAAGCGTTTCATGAACAACCATCTTCGAACATATCAATATCCTAAGGTCCTGAACGCCAAAGAAATACAGGCGGAATTCAGAAACCCAAACGAGGACGACAGTTCTGCTAAACATGTGCTTTAAGAATTCATTCCTTTGCAGTCCATAGTGGTTGAGCATGCCTACAAAAAGCGTTTGGTTGGAGGGTCAGAGGCTGCACATGGGCATGCGTCCATTCACTTCATGGGAAAAATATTGGCTTTGCTTAGGGGGGAATGGCAACTCCAAATCAATCTCACCGAGTAAATCATTTGCTGAAGATGCTGCTTTGCTTACCTTCTGGTTCTGTGGCCCTACATACACAAGATTCTTCTATATACATGATCCTTGCAGAATGCCTCAAACTGTTAGAAACCCCTTCGAACCCCATAGCCCCATAGCTGTCAGAAAAACAGCCCGTCAACCTTCAGAGCTAATCCATCTAAGATTCAATATAACCCCTATAGATACCCAATATAACCCCCTATAGAAAATAGTAGTTTCCATTTTCTTCTCCATTATCCCAATATAACCCCTATGTAACCCTGACATAAAATATGCTTTTCAGAAGCCCCAGGGTGCACGCTCACGCCCTCCAATCCGAGGCTCCTCGTCAGGATAAAGAGGCTTCAGGATAGGCTTCCTCGAACCTTCTGTAAACCAAGGTAGGTTTGGGCCCCATGGAAATTGTGTTCTCAAGGATTTCCAAAGATTACGAAGAGATTTGGAGAAATTCTAGACCAAAAAATCCACGTTCAGATCTAACATTGAAAAGGTCTGCAGAGAACATGTGCCGTCATCATGAGAATCAGCCTTGGCCAACCAGAGCTGCACATGAGCTATAATTAGTCTAAACTCCTGGTATCCCCCTGAAAATACCCTATAGTAGTTTTCTATGGAATCCCTTAATTAACCCCTTTAAGAAGTTTAGGTTGCGGCTCATCGTTTGTAGACGGTTGCGTGGCAATCTGAATCATACCTCTGCTCCTTGGAACATGCCAGTATATGTCTTCGGGCTGAGGCAGATGTGAGCAAACCCATGCCTCACGGGAACCCAGAGACCTTAATGCCAGGTTCAAACAGCCGTGAGAAACATTGGGAGATGCTGATGTTGCGCCAGCTGTGTTCGAGTCAGCCAAGCTCAAGGTCTGGGGCATCAGCTGCGCTGCCACCGCTGCACGTTTACCAAAGGTTGCTTCCGTGACGTCTCAGCTCCAGGCTCTACAGAAACAGTGCTTTGCAAAAATAGTGGGTCCTCTTTGTACTCCAGAATATTGTAGGTATCCCAGAAAAGTGACTTGGACTTACCCATGGACCCAATCAAAATTGGCGCACCCCTGTTTCCCCAGCCTCGTGTTGGAAGGACATCGAGGAGTCCCTGAAGGCCTTGAAGTCGAAGCTGTCGTGTGAGCCTCGGAACTGTTTCACACGAGATTCCTCATGGCACAGGCATGAAAATCTAGATTGAGGCTTGAGTTGCTCATGGTTGCTCCAATCCACCGCCGCCGCCACTATCACAAACAGCAAGGCCCTCACAGCGCCTTATGCATCTGGATTTGCTTCGTGTTCGTAACATGATCGTTGACAGACCCCTACGTATCCATAGCGACGAGGGTTTCTGTGCTGCGTACTCTCCTGGTACATCCCCAAGATCCCAAACCCGGAGCCTATCCTCAAGTCCGCAGCTCCAGCACTTGGCCATGTGACGGAAAGCTGCTTTGGCGTAGGTAGCACACGCAACTGCGACGACCACGGCAGCAGCAAGCACCTCATTGTTGCGTGGCACAAATACCTCTCTTCTGTCTGGCCCTGTCAAGTTTCGGACAAGGACCCTCACATCTGAAAATGATTCTTTGCGGGCTCACGCTGAAGAACTGGAAGTATTATAGACCACTGCAATCCCAAATCGGGCCATGGGTCGAAGCAAAGAACTCGCCGGAAAACAACCTCAGACGATGCGTTGAAAGGCTTGGGGTCTATCTACGGATTCTGAGGTTGGGATGCGCATGGTCAAGGTCGTTGAGGCGTCGTATCCCTAATGTTCAATGCCTAAAGCAGATTAAAGTGGGATGGATTGCTTGCTGCTTGGCCAACCAGCGCAAGAGCATGAAGAGAATAGCGTCAACGGATCACCTCGATTCCTGTCCCCTATGTCCCTTCCATAGTTCAGGCTTCGTCAAAAAATGGGTCTAACATGGTCTAACGCTTTTAGCCACAGCGGGCTGGCCATGCCCAAATCCGCAGCCCTAAGCCGAAGCTTCCAAATTGCAAGGGCTGTACAGCTAACTATAAGCTCTCCAAAACAAACCCGAACCTTTCTGAGTCCAGCTGCCCAAGCTTTCTGTGTATCACGCTGCCACTGCCGCATCAGGGGCGCCTGCGCCATGAACCAACCACCCCAGGGTGAAACTAAGATGATTCAGAAGTGGATTACCAGTCCAATGAGATTCTAGTCTTGTTTCTGTTGCATAGCCTGAGGCCACAGCTCTGTGAGCAAGGTGCGGCTTCCGGGCATAGCCCTTGTCAAGTCCGAGATTGGCGCCTCCAAATCCTGGAAGGGGCGGCAGCTGAAGCTCGAAACCTTGAAGATTCAGGGTGCATTTTTTTCGGGGAAGGAATTGAAGCATGGAAGTTCCAGTGCTTGAGGAAAACAGGTTGCTCAAAACATCCTGCAACTTTTACATCTCCCTTCCTGCCCGATCTGCCCACACCCTGCTTCAAGCTGTGCGGCACAGGCTTTCACGCAGGCCATGCTGGCACAGCCCGGAGCCCGCAGGTAGAGTTCGGGATGGCCCTCCTTGGTCTGATGGACACCTCTTGCCTGCAGCATCTCTCCTCATACTCTGCTCTTCTCTTTGTTCCGTCTACCCTTCACATCCTCTTCCTTCTTCTTCTTCTTTCTTCTTTGTTCGGTCTTCTCAGCTTCCCGTGGGGCTTCAGAAGTGCCCCTCTTAGCATCTGCCATTTACCAACATTAAGCGCTATCAATACTTCTGGCCGTTTCAATCTAACCAGACTGGCCTGGAGATGTTCGGGAACATTCATCATCTTGTATGTAAGCCATTACGTTACTGGAATCACCATGTGCCCAGGGTCGGCAAACTCGGCTGCAGCTGCGCCCAGCGCAGCAGGAGACACGAGAAGGTCGCCATTGGCCACGCAAGACCAAACGTCCCTGCACTGCAGCGATGCAAAGGTTCCGTTAGGTACCTTTGCAGGGGTCCGCAGGGGGTACACTTACTGGTGGCTTCAAAAGAATATGAAGGGGTACCGGTACAGAGGTACATAGGTTCAGGGTCTAATCCCGCCCGTTTTAATGCTCCGAGGCCACGTCTAGACGGTCAACAGTAAACACCTTTACCCCAGACCCCCCAACCATAAATTCAGACTGGCCGTAACCAAAATCTCAAGGCTGAAGCCCGAGACATCAAACACGGAAA
The DNA here is from genome assembly GCA_905231905.1 of Symbiodinium pilosum. Taxonomy (NCBI): domain Eukaryota; class Dinophyceae; order Suessiales; family Symbiodiniaceae; genus Symbiodinium; species Symbiodinium pilosum. The sequence goes on from CAJNIZ010022769.1 coordinate 49,350, forward strand.
ACGAAATCGGGAGCCTGAAGTAGTGCTCTCGAACATCCTTCGCGTCCTTGATCCCGTGATGCATCACCTCATAAAATCCGGCTTGATGAGTTTGGGTCTTAGGTCAACAAACAGATGTAGAGGACTTGTGGTTTGCCTTGGGTCTAGGTTTCGAGGTCAAGGCTGAGGTCTGGGTTTCAGCTGACATGCTGGACAAACTTCAAAAGCTGAATCCTACCATTGTTTACCCCTACCGACCGTATCTTTAGCATAGTATACGGCAAAACCGGTCGCAAACCCTATTCAAATTATTCAGGCCCCGCAGTACACTGCAGAACTCTGCAGTCTTCTGCCCTGACAGGCAGGGGACATCTACACGCAAGCTACGTGGTCAAGCAATCTATGGAGTGGGCTGCCTTTTGGATGTTTAATCCTTTGCTATGTCCTCCAGACTACACATGACCAGTAACTTGAATGGGCTGCTCAAGGTTTTGGGTTTTAGGCTTCGGTAGCAGGCAGAAACCTGAACAAGCGGCAGCGCCCCAGTCTGAGCCCTACAGAGGTATGGTATACGGCACCCCAAAACCTTTTGCAAAAAATCAGGTTTCTAGACAACCCCAATACCCTAATATGGCAAAAAAACAGGTTTCTAGACCACCCCAAAACCATAATATTGCAAAAATCTAGTTTCTAGACAAACCAGAGGTGCTGGACCCACGAGGTTGCTCGCTTGCCGGTTCAGGTACACCCCGTCGTCCACAAAGAACTGCATCCTGGGTTTAGGCATGCGGGCTGAAGTGGGCTGAAGTGGGATAGGGGACTGAGTAAGGATACATATAATCTTATAGACCCATGGCACTCCTGGCAAGAAAGAGAGGGCCGAAGGATCCCGTAGAAACCGTATACAAAAGGACTCCTCAACCTGAAGGCTCGTGCTAAAATCTCTGACGGGCTGCCGGGGCCAGATGGTGAGCGTGCCTTCGAAGATGCGAGGTGGCTTTGAACTTAGGAACCACTCTGGTGGTGATTTACATTTGATTCTTCAGAGAGGTTGCCCACTTTGGATCACGTGGACTCCTGAAATCGGACCCAGTATAGAGATCCATGCGGGTCCAACTGGGGGAAATTCCCTGTGGGACGTTACCCGGACAGCACATGGCTTTTGTCGCTATGGGGAATTCTGGGCGGGGCACTCAAGGTGCACAGACCTTGCTCTCTTGTGGGAATCCTACAGCAGTATTTAATGACGCTGTTGGATATCAAAATCACCCACAGCAATCTATTTTCTTGCATCATTGAGCCCAAAAAGGAACCCATACTGTTGAGAAACTGACGCAGCAGCACTCACAGACCCTGCGACCGAGTTGCAGGACGAGGACCAGAGCCCCCCGCAGTGCCTCACAGAAGCGCATGGCTGCGCAGAAGCTGCAGAATGAACGTATTGGAACAAGAAGATGTTGGAACTGCTGTAGGCTACGGCCCATAAACCTCAAATTTATATGGCACGCCGGCTTTGGATGAAAAATAACGCAGCCTCGCATTCAACAACTGCATTTGCCCGACACTGGTATATAAAGGCCTTTCTGCTTGCGCTTAACAAGGAGCAAACAGTCCCCAAAATAACCATACATTAGTTATGTATTCTATCTTCCATCATCCCTTCATCACCCCATCAACCCTATCTAACCCTCTGTAGTCTCGTTAAACCTATGATAAAGATAATGTCTTTAATATTTCCTTAAGGTTATACTATAATGAAACTTAAAAAAGAAATCCTAAGGACCCTATATAGGAAATCTGCCCCTAAGCTCCCCAGCCTCCGCCCGAAGCCAGTGGCGCCCAAATTCCAGGCACGCGGAGGGCCCAGCGCCTCGCGCCAAGGGCTTAAATTTCATTAATCTATGGTAGATTCATTCGCTTCTCCATCACTATCCTTATATTACCCTTATATAACCCTGAAGAACCGGTTCTCAGCCTGTTGGGTTTAGGGCTTAGGGGCAGGTTTTCGTATGTAGCAGGGTTACATAGAGTCAAATAGGGATATTGGAAAATGAAATTGAAAACTACTATATGGGTTACTTTGAGAACTCAACCAAGCGTATAGCTTCAAAGAAAACATGACCCACCTTCTTGGCAGCGCGGACGAAAGTCCAATACGGCTCGAGGTTGTCCACTGTGGCCTTATGGTTTGGCTGCTTCCAAGTCCAAAGCTTCGCTTTCACGAACTGCGTTCACTGGAGCATTTGCAATCAGAGGCCCTTAAGATCTCGAGTCAGAACTCTGTCAACCCACGGATTCAAAAGGGTCCGAGTTAACGTCATTGAGACAAGCTTACAAGGACCTGGCTGGCGGCTGTAGCCAATCTCAACGCTCGTGACCCCCAAGAAACGCGAGGCCCTGGGAAATCTGTGACTAGGTCAAAACCTGTTCAGGAACATGAAGTGGCATCCTTCCATGCTGTTAAGCACTCTGGAGCTCATCAAGAAGGCCCTGTGCGCCTACGGCCCGGGAGGCTCCCGTCAACTTAGAGCCAACGGTGGCCATGGTTCCGCTCCACATCCGATGGCACCAGAGGCCCTTTGCACATACATCAAACAAGAGGATCCACAGCTCCACGGCCAAGGATGTTGTAGAACAACCCATATCTTCCTAGTTCTTAGTAGGGAATAGGGAATAATGGAGCTCATAATATGGACTCTCAGAGAGGGGCCACTAATTCTTGGAAAGCCCATAAGGGCAGACGAGTGGCTGTGAGGTTGCCATACAGCTCGTTGACCTGGATTGCTTGCTTTGTGTCAGTTGAACATCAAGTCCCTCAAAGCCGATGTTATTTCCTGAGGTTAGCAAGGACGTCACAAGGAGACCCTAAACCCTAAATCCTAAATCCTTAAACCCTAAATCCTTAAACCCTAAATCCTAAATCCTAAACCTTAACCCTAAACCCAAACCCTAATCCTGAACCCTAAATTCTCCCTAAATCCTATGACAACATATTTGAGGGCTGCAATTCGGTTTGCCCTTGAGCTATACATCTGCAGCCGTGCGGCTTGCTCAGCGCCTTGAAGCTCCAAGATGTTGACCTGCGAAGCTGCAGCGGAGCAGGGCATCTTTTAGCTTATAGGGCTTATGGGTTTGTAGCTGTTGGAACTGAGGAAGTGGGGCTCTTGAACAAGGAAGGAGGCAACTGAGAGCCAACAACCGGTTTCGCGCAACCATCGCATCTCTGCTTCAGACAATGCCTAAGACTCCAATGAGCATGAGATAGTCCAATAAAAGCCATCCTGATGCCCCCTGCTTCCTGAGATTTATCCCAAAGTAAGAATGTCACTCCCTGCAGTGTCTGCGACGAGGCGCCAGCATCACATGAAGCGCACCGTTGTCTGCAGAGCTGAAGCCTCAGGATTCGCTCATTACAGACATTCAGGACTGGGTTCTGGGGTATAGTATACTCTCTCGCGTGCTCAGGAATCCTGTCAAACGCTTACTATAACTCTATAATGTTGTATACGGGGTTTCCAGTTGCAAGGACAAGACATTGGTAATCCTTCAGGCTTCAGGCTTCTACGATGGCCCCACCGTCCACACCAAGCACGTCCGACTCATCCTCAAGATGGCCCCTCCAGCCAACATGCTGTCTGAATTGAGGATCAAGATTCTATTTCCATTGTGACTGCAGCTTGTCACACTTAAAAAGCCTCTGAAGTGCTGAGCCGGTGGCCAGGCGGCTTGTGGCTGCGGAGGTAGGCCTCAAGCAGGCAAAAAGAGAAAGGTGAGGACTGCTAAGGGGTTATAGGAGAGAGAGATATATGTATAATACATATGTATGTATAGGCGTATATAAGGATTGATGGGGGTTGGGGCTTAGCTCACCGAGATGCGACTGCAATCTGGCAGACATTTCATTGATCTCAAACTCAAAGATGTGATGGGGAAGAATGGGCTAAAGAACTTAGAGGCACTCTATATGTGTAATGCACAGCCTCTGGTCGCAATGGTGTCAGGAAAACTAATGAGAGAACAATGCCGAGATATTCCTTCTACGGTTCGTGCATTCATGAACATGAAGGCATCTTTGGTGCATAACGCATACACATGGTACTTTCCCGAAAGAGGGGGACCCCAATATAGACCCTAATATACTATAGTCCTTGTTATGGGGACCCCCAGAAAGGTACCACTAATTTTGGGAAACTCCCACATTACAAAACGCTGCAGATGTTCTCATCGAGTCTGCATATGAAGCGAAGCTGCCCATCGGCGCAGGAACTCCCGGACCCACGGCACGTTCTTGGCGACGTAGTTGCCTTACTTAAGTCAGTCCTAACATTCGATGCACGAATCTTCAATTATCTTGCTACCTTCAAAGCCTTCCGCTTTATTGTGCATATCTCGGGCATCAGTTGAAGTATGACTGCGGAAGCGTCTTTTAGAGGTGAGGTGTTGACGGTCCGATAAGTCCAGACATAAAGTGAGCTAAAATCTGAACTCCTAGTATCCCCTTTAATCACCCCTGTAACACGCCCCTATATAATCTCCTTTTCCCCCCTTTAAGGAATTTAGACTACAACTTAAGTAAGCTGGAACAACCATGGACCTCCAGGTTCTCCTAATGCCTTGCTGCATCCTCGGCACCAGCCATAACTTCGGGACCGCCAATGCCTGAGCTGTTCGGTTGATGCTAACAATCAATTGCTCCTAAACCCTAAACCCTAATCCTAATCCTAAAGGTTTTGGCTCATTTTGCTGTAAATGACAGCTTCCCAGAAGCAGGTCCCCAAACGGACGCCAACAGGCTGTTCCAAACTTGAGCCCCGCCACGCTCGTAGAATTGCAGCTCGCCAGCGCCTGACAACTGGAATACAAGCTATAAAGGGTTCTACTGAATCAACCAGAGCAAGCATGTAAACACCTCAAAGGCCAAAGGCCCATGTAGCGTAGAGGCATTGCACCGTCTGCAGACTTTGTCCCACTTGAAGTGCTCAGAAAATTGCGACAGGCATTCGTAGTCTGCAATGAATTGGAGCAAACGACGGCAAACATTTCCAACTAACAACTTCTTCGTCACACAGGACTTGGTAACTTCCAGTACAAAACAACTACAACTGCAACTTCAATCAGAATTGCCCTGCCAGACTCCGCTGTGAAATTTCTAAGGCTGCCCACGACATGCCTCCTAATGGAATTGGGAAGATACCTGATGCAAAAATACTGGCCCTGCCTCTAATCCAGCCCTCGAGCCCCCTTTCAAGAGCTGCAGCAACAACGTCGGCATCGAGAACAACAGCAGCGTACCTTTGTTTGTGAAAGCCCTGCTGGGATGGCACGATGGGGATGGTGTTTTTCAGGAAGAAAGAATTGTTGAGAATGCCCCCATACCGACAGGATGCTTTGCTGACGGCCGTGTTTTCAAAAGTTTCCTGGAGTTGCTGTCCTATGTCTTGCCTCAAGCTGCTCGCTACAGTAGAATATAGCCGAAAATGCCAGGATTGCCAGTTTAAGGGCTTCCAAGCAAAGACCCGCAAATCTGGGACAGCCCCACATTGGACCAGCCTTCCCTTTTGCAGGTCAGGGCGCCCATCTGCTTGGGTCTCCAGGAACTCTGCAACTGCACAATGCCTCAATTGTGCTCCACGAAAAAGGAACTTGCTGGAACATTGCGCGACAATCTTAAGCACCAACGTGGGAAAAGCGGGGGTGGGAGTTCAACGAGGTTCTGAGCACATGAACATCCAAAAAAGCTTTGCTAACAGCATCGGGGCGCTTCAAGTAGAAGAAGTCCCCGCGAAACCTGAGGCAGCAAAGACAATCCAGTCCATGTGTTAACAAGAGAATATAAAAGAAACATGCTGTATCAGCATTCGGGGAGGAACCCCTGCATTTTCATGGCTTTAAGCTAGTATACATAAATTGTGATAATCTAGCAGGGCCAGTGAATCCCTTGCCAAAACCGCTGAATGCCTTAGGGCCTAAGGCCGCTAACAGGGAGGCCAGATATGCGGAACTCCAAAACGCTTTGGGCGAGAAGACCTCATTGAATGGAGGCATAATTTGAGAGAATACCTCCAGCGCGTGATGAAAAATTCAAAACCCGCAGGAAGACCTTGCAAAGTTTCAACAACATCTACAAATTCAAGTAGTACCTCATGGGCACTCAGAATTAGTAATTGCTGCCCATCCCTACTCGAACTTGGGAAGTTTTCAGAGGTATGTTTTTGCACCGGAGGCCTCAGTTCTGAAAAACAGGAGCATCTTACGTCGAGCCAAGCCACGCGATGCACTTGGGGAAGGTGCTGCCGTTCAGCAGCCAGAGGTCATAGGCCTACTGGAGATCCGGGGCTTGGGTGGTCATGGGGCTGTGGCGTATTCACGTGTTCAGGGGTTTTCATGGGTTCCTGGAGATGAAGGTTTTGGGAGAGGTTTGAGAGATGATGCTTGGACACCTGTGGCTTCTTTTGCCTATGGCTCCTCTAAAGAAAGACCCGGAATACATCCAAACCAAGTTGTTTGCACCCACAACCGGACCTTCCATTGGCCTGACCTGCAACAGACTCAGCGAAAGTCTCGAAAATCAGACTTTCCAGAATCCTTTGCCTGCTGCTGAGCGTAGCAGCGGAGGCTTTGAATCTGGGTGTCATACTGCCTTGGCTTGTGGGGCTGCAATAATGGCGAAACACACAATAGTCCATCCTCCAGGTCATGCAACACGGAAGAGTGATCACCGCCGGCAGGTCATAATGTCTCGATTTCTTGAGATCTGAACTTAGTGCTATGGCTTGCAAGTCTCAAAGCAAGCAGCTAACTCGCGTTTCATACTAGCACGACTGCTAATTACTACCATGGCCACGCTCATGATCAGCCTCGCTTCAATTCGTTGCAGCCCATAAAATTCTACCGTGATGCTTCTGAAAATAGCCATCTGCCATAACCACCAGGCCGACAGAATGCATGCCTCACGATTCGTGCAACTGCAGCTTAAGCTTTCAGCTACCATTCGGGCCAAGGGGAACTCACTGTGACTGTAGGTGCTTGGACAATTGAGCTGCGAGTTTCTGGACCAGCAGGGCAAGATTCACATCTTGCTGCTACGCTTGGTTGACGCCAGGGGAAGATGGCAAGTGGAGCACATCATGCAGGTCAGACTGCTGAGCTGACCTACTAGAGTAAAGGCTCATCACTTGCAAACAGAGCACCTGCAAGAGCGAACGAGAATGAGAGGATCAAATTAACTTGATTGTTTGCCACTGCTCTAACATGTGGCCTCGTTCAGATGGCTCGAACACCTGCTTCTCATCTACCTTCCTTGGCGAGCGGGATGGAAATCTGTGTTGCTGCGTATTCACACGCGTGCTTGCCCTTAGCAGGCCCCGAACCATCTTGCTTGCAACCTGTCTCCTGTACCTTGAGAGGCCCCCTTGACGTATGAGGACTGCTTTGTATGCATGATCTGGAGATTCAACGTCTTGCGCGACAGTCCCAAGAACCACTGAGGAGTGCACCTGATGACGGCGCTACGAGTGCCTTACAGTAGCCAGGCATATGAGCTACAGTCAATCTCCCCATATAATTAATGCACATGGATTCCTTACTATGCAATATACTCAGGACTATGCTTAACTACAGAGGGGACCCCTACGTCCACTGTTAACAGCCCCTTAAAAAGGCTAAGATTGACACTAGCTCATATCAACAGGCTTGAAGGACTCAAAACTCATTCGGCTTTGTACCCTTCATCTCAGACGTCATGGCTTCATGGGATCAGCTTCCAAAGACCCAACATAAGTCCTGGAGAATGACAACGTACAATGCCAATATTCAGGAACATAAGAGCCCGCTGCCCCTCGACCCGTAGCAGCTCCGTAGCACCATAGACCCATTATGCCCGTGATGACCCACCCCTCTCAACCGGAATCATTCCACATCCTTTCTCTGCCTGTGCCCGCAATGGCTGCTGCATCCTCTGCAGCACGCGCTGCGGCGGCTGCCGCCGTTGCAGCGCGGTTGGCTCCTGGAGTATCATGATGGGGATCCTTGGAGGTCCAGGGGTTACACTGGGTTTCTAAATCCATCTTGCGGATTCCATAAGCAGGCATGTGGATGGACCCTGAATACAAAGTTACCAAACATTTGCAGCTGTCCGAAACACTTTTGATCCAGCCATTTTGCAGGGATGGGTAGCGGGAGGCTTTCAGCTTCAACTGTTGGAGCTCTAATCCGTTCAATTCAGATTCGCAAGCTTCAGGCAAGTGCTCGGCAAGTGTCCGCAAGCCCCCCGAGGCTGCTTATCACTTAAAGGAATTGCTGGGTCTGCGTGTCTTCACAGCTGTCGTGGCATCGTGGCATCTCTTCACATCTTGTCTTCACGCCATTTGCTTATCGCTTCTTGTGTCGTATTCAAGCTCGTGTCGAGACCTTGCGGCATATCTTCATGTCATGTCTTCGCGTGTGTCCTACCACATCTTATCTCTGTGTCATACCCTCTTGTCATGGCCTTTAAGTCGTACCTTCGGATTCTTATCCGCATTGGTGTTCAAGGCTGCTGTTGGCTTTGCTGTACAATCTTCGGAAGCTTGCAACAGACCTAGGCGGCTGTCAAGACCCTTACAAACCTGTTGCAGCAGCCCATGCCCAAAAAGCACTTCAACAGCAAGAAGATAACATTTTTTGAGGCAGCTGTTCCGGTAAAGTAGGCTGTCATCGGCTTTCCAAGCATCCAGGAACTAGGAGATTGCAAGTTATCTGAAGCGGTCCTTCGGTGGCCTGGCGGAGAACCATTCGCAGGGTCTCCTCCTGGCTTGGCACTGGTTACGAAAGGGACTTGGCGAACCCCGCCCCTACACTGAGTGGCCAACAAGATTCATATCATACTCATCTTTTGGGAATTGGTAACAGTTGGTGACTTGAGTAAAATCCCCTAACTGCTGTTGGCAAGGGCCCTTCTTTGCATGGACCCCCCAACGCGGTTCGTATTCGCTGTGAAAGGATTCATTCTTTCCCACTCACGATAGGAACCACGAATCAAGATCTAGGCCCAGAAGCAAAATTTGTTTTCAGGATCACTGCTCTGGGGAACGTCATAAGGCCTCTCGTCTCCAAGAACTGGGGGCGAACAAAGCTCCACCACCAACCGAAGAGCAGATTGCTGCACGGTACATGGAACGCGATTACCCTGATCAGCTCACCGAAATCGCACACCCCAAAACACGGTCGGTTACCCGCAGAAATTCATGATAAGGTCCGGTCACAAGGAGCGCTACATGCCCCCGGGGATTTGCAGTGTAGCCATGCAAGGCCTGGCCTCCTCATGTAAGGACTTCATGCTGCCGTCAGCGCCCACAGCCACGGCGGCGAGCTGCGAAGCGGATTTGCGAGCCTGCTTGCCAGATGCCGCTTTTCGCTTCCAGTGCGATGATGACGGCGATTTTCAAAGCTGAGACCCTTGGTTTTGCTTGAGGTTCGATGACTCAGGCTTCACAGTACTACCCGGAAGCTCTAACCCTTTTGCCAGAGCTAGGCTGCCCATTGAGTGTAAAGTTTGGTGATGACTGGTTTGCATCTCGGGCAGCGACAAGGCGGTGACCTTATCCTGGACATGATACGCATGTTTAAGGCCAGAGCTTAAATCTCATGTTTTTTCACAGAGATACCCCAAACGCACCTCAAGCCCATCGCTTTAAGACTGGGGGAAGACATCTGGGCCACAAGGAACTCTTTTTCAACAGCATCATCTGAGCCATAGTCTAAACCCCTAGCATTCCCCTTACTAGCCCCTGTAATGGTCACCTATATAGTCCCTTATGACCCCTTTGAGGAATTTAAACCCCTAAACCATAAGCCCTAAACTTTCCTAAGCCCTACAAGATCCCCTATATAAGCCCCTTTAAAGAGTTTTCATCCTTTTTTGCATGTGGACCCTTTTCAAACCCTAAACCCTAAACCTTCTAAAATCTCCTGGATAACCCCCTTGTAGCTCATCTGATATCATACCTACTGTTCACCCAAGGCAGCGCTTGAGCCTTAAGCTGCGCCTGCGCGTGTGAGGACTCCTCCACGGGTTCAAGCAGACAACCCACAGGGTTTGGGGCTTGGAGTATGTGAAAACCCTCCCCTGAACCTTATACAAAAACAAAACGGGTCACTGTGAGAGTGCTTTTTTTCCACATTTTCTAGCGGTACTTGCGCTATTTAAAGCAAAGAAAAAAACAAAAAACAACGGAA
>CAJNIZ010022769.1:59643-83446 GCA_905231905.1 Symbiodinium pilosum
TCTCACAGCGACCCGGGCTCTAAAAGAAATGCCCCAAAGAAGAACCCCAGAGGTTCATCCCCATTTGCTCCCTAAACCTATGCCTACAAATAATCTCTACATGCTTCCTGAAAAGGCGCCCCGCAACTTCTGCAATCCCCACACACATGACACGAAATCCCTACGCATTCCCCAATATGAGAACCCTACATACTTCCTTTTCAACCCCTGTGGTTTTCTAGAATCCTTTTTATTTCTGCAAGAGACCTACGCTAGCGGCCGGCGAATCCTCCAGCATGGACATGTGGCTTGCAGTGCCTATTTAAAACTGACAAAGCTTGCTAGGGTCCTTGGCCTCTTTTTTTCCCATCATAGTAGTTTCCATTTTATTTTCCATTCTTCCTAAATAACCCCTATATATATATATGTATACACCCTATAATCCCTATATAAGGGAGCCAAAGTAGCTCCTGAAGGAAGCTTGGAGCTCCAAAGGCCGGCAGAGCTGCCAGGGGCTCGCAGGTGAAGTTGGCGACCTCAATATGGAGATCCTAATATTCAGATCCGTAAAAGGATGGGGGTTATAAATCATGGGTCTACATTGCTACAATTTAGGGTTTAGGGCAAATGATGTAGGTTCTACGCATTTGCCCCAAACCCTAAATAGTAGTTTGCATTTCTTTTCCATTATCCCTGAACGGGCTAAGGGTTTAGGTCTCAGGGTGTATCTGGGTGTTTGCATTGACGCCTTGGGTTTGGATACGCGGCCGAAGCCTCCGGGCGCTTTTGGGGCATCACGTCAGAGCTAGGGTCGTTCACCTTGGGCTGAGGTTTTGAGGGCTTACACCTTCAGGATAGAGAGGAAAGCTTCAACGTGCTTAATGAGTTTTATGTGTTCGTGTGTTGGATCTCGGTCCCAGGCTGCAATGTTTTTTGCAAAGTCTATACCGCGCCTTGGGCTGTAGCCACCTACAGATCTCAAGGCCTTCTTCCTTTCCATTAAGGCACATGTGGGAGTCTTTGGGTCTCTAACTCAAACTCAAATCTCCCCTATGACTTTATGGACGCCAAGACTTAAAAACCCACAAGCAAACCCTTTTTCCTCATGCTTCTCCCCAGAACGCGTCACAACCCCTCGCCAAACCAAACATGCACCTGTACAGACATTGGCTGCTCCTGGCAGTGTGAGGCCGGACATGACTAGGAACTATGAAGAGTACACTATTGTTACACGGGGATCGTGAGGAACTTCATCCTCCAAGTCCTTACACAAAAGGCTCTGCTTCCCGGGTGTCTGACGCAACGCTCTGCACATTGCGGTCCAGTACAATCGGGACCCTGCGGGTAGAGGCCGCTGTATCCTTCCTTAGGAGCTGCGCTGTGTTGCATGCGAAAGGAACTTTGACATCGTTGGCGTTAAAATCCCTAGTTGACGTCTGCTGGCTTCTAGGTCGAAGAAAAGCTTGGGCTTCTTAAACAAAGGTCCCCTTGTGTTATCCTATATGTGGAGTTCAAGAGTAAGAGAGGACTAGCTTCAAAGTGCTACGCTTGTGTGTACCTGCTCATCTCTCCCCGACTTCCTAAGAAAGAGCTGAACTTGATGTGACTGTTGCCGTCACGTTGGTGCCTGATGCACAAAACCCTTCAAACCACTCAGGGATGTTTTCTTGCTTTTAAAAAGGTCTAAGCCGGTGGTCAAACCTTGAACCATCTTCTTTTGCCAACCCTTCATGGTCTGATCTGCGTTGGCACGTCTTTGGCGGCGCTACCAGCCAACAAGTAGGAAAGCACCTACAGCAAAAATCCCCTAACGGTACTTCAGACCTGACTCGCACTGAGACAAGAAGCCGGGGATTACTTATGGATTGATTTTCTTGCCAAGGGAGGAAGACGACTACTGATTTTACTGCTTCTACTGCCGCTGCTTCAGCTCCGTCCTTGCCTTCAAGCATTCGAGAGACTGGTTCTCCAAACGAGCACAGGCCAAACATGGCAACTGCAAACCAAGGCGCTGCCAGGCTGAGCGCTTCCTGCTTTGCAAGAGAAGGCTTGTACCAATTGGTGGCCTCTTTGTTTGGGTCTCGGTTTTGTTGTGGTATAGATGGCATTAGAGTATTCGAGTTGGTACTGCCTCTGCCCAGTGACAGCACTTACAATCCTTTGTATTGTGAGGCAATGTAAATGCCCTCATGTACCTCCAACAGGCTCTCCAACTGTTAGCGCGCATGCAGGCCAACTTCCCGCCCAAAGTTTGGAAGCCGCGTGGCAACCTGGAAGCAGATGTCATGTGTTGAGCGTAAAGACATACACCTTGGTTTTGCTTGACATGCTTGGAAAGGCAGCCCTTTCAACACCAGGAAACCATGATGACTTGCTTGAGAGGCATTGCAGGGTTTGAACGCTCAAAAATGTTCAAAGAAGTCTTGGGATTCCTCTAACCAAGAGGAGGAAATTGAAGCCGAACGCTCGCGGACCGTGAGTTCCAGAACAACCCGAAATCCCAACAGCCTTCAAACACATTTAAAAAGGGGTTTCCCATGTAGCCATCTGCGACTAAGCTGTCCTAGAGTGCTCCCCTGAAACTCTGAAGCCCCTTAAGCCTTAGACACAGAAACAAACCCTCAAACGCAAATTCCGCGAGCCCAACAACTCTCAAACTTCAGCGCCCAGACCCTGTACAGCCCTCACTGCTCCTGGCCCATCTGGTTGGCTGATATCAGAGCACTGCGATTCACTGCACACTGCGAGAGGTTGGCAAAGTAGACCTACCCAGACATGTACATGTCTCACCACTAGCACACATGCCATTGTTCAATTCTCAATACTGCCTGGCCAACATACACTTGTTCATTCACTAACACATACATGACGCCAGTTCTGATCTTTCTGCATACAGGACTATGCCGGGCTTGCGGCTGATGTTTTTACGTTGAGCTACGCACTCCCCCACCAAGCGCAGGGGCAGAGAGGCAATTGATCCTGGAGATCCACCACCTTCCTTTTCATTCTCACTTGGCTCAGTTCCCTGGACCTTGTTATACAGTTCACCCTAGTTGGGGCCCAAGAAGTTCACTGGACAAGCTCGGCCTGCGCCACGTCCTGCGGATCCTTGATGCCATGATGCATTACCTCAGATGTGAAGTTTCTCATGCCGTGTTGCTGCCACATTGCCTTATTCAAGCTATGCTAGTCTATTCAGAGCCATCACACGCATCAAAGCTGCCGGCCCGACAGCGCTCACATGCTTGTTCAGGTAAATGCCATCATCCACGAAGAAGCTCCTCGGATTTCTTCCCTGGGCCCACACACATGCACACACCTCGTACGGAAAGCGGCATGCAATTCTATACTCCCCAAGTAGCCCTTTATTTTGTTTTTTCAGAGCAAAGGTACACATGTGACGGGATCCATTGAAGCATCTAGCCCTTCACGTGCGACCCTGCATGCCGAAGAAGCTCATCCGAGGCCAGATGGCCAGCAAACAGGGCACCTCAGCATTGGGAGACACATCTTGAGTGTCGCATGACGCACAGATTCCATCAAGCAAGTCCAAGAATCTATGCCAAGGCTTGTGCTTTTTCAGAACGATCCGAAAGAATTTTAAAGGACCCTCCACAACTCCCTCCGTCCAGTTCCCCTTTACAGTGGGAACACGGGTTGGAGATGGTTGGAGGCCAGCCTGTGCGGAGCAGCCATGTTCACGGCCAAGGCTAGTTTGATCCATGCGCCACATCCTGCGAACGGGTGCTTTCGCTTCGTACCTCTCAGATGATGGGTCCAACGTCGCCCTCCTGACAGACAGCCCTGGTTACAGTAGTGCCTGAAACATTTTGTGACCCCCCTCCTCGGCGGGCCGAGGACACGCATCGACTCCTCTACAAAGCTCCAGTACGGCTGGAGGTTGTCGACCTTTTGCATGCCAGCTCACAGGAAAGTCCGTCACTGGAGGATGTGGGGTCATGGAAGTGACGGGCTCGGCGATTCAGGCACGGGCATTTCATCAAGCTTTGGGGCGCCTCTGGGCTGGGGCTACGAGCTCTTGTACCCCAGGCCGACTTGCACGTGAGAAATGACAGAAGTAGACATGATGTCATTTCACATGTAAGCAACCCCACCTGCTCCTTGCCATCACCTGCGCTGCTACTTCAAAAATACCATGTGTCCCTGATGAAAGCGCGACGTATTCTTCGCAGACGCTTAGGACAGCAGAGAATCTACAAGGACCGATCCAATCAATCATGTCTACGTCTCCTGCCCTAGCCGTGAAACATCCAAAACCCGGTTGGATAGATCGATTTCACTCTGCTGCCTTGGCTTGGAGGTCTCCGTAGAGTTCCCGAACCTTCGGGGCTCCGGAAAGCTCCAGGGTCTCCACCTCGGCGTCTTCTGAACTGGATTTGAAGGATCTTGGGGATTTAATGTACGAGTATATAAATAGAGTGCCTCAGGAGCTTTTAGTGTTTGCAGGATTCTAGAAGTCTATAAGGGTAATCAAATAATCTTGAGAAACCCCAACTTCAGCCCAGCCGCTAGGACCACGTGTAGGGCGCCATTGTCTGCCGAGCTAAAGCCAGGTGGCTGGCGGTCCTTCATGGATGCCTCAGGCTTAAGGTTCCAGGTGTAGGGTTTAGGGATCGAGACTATTGATCTTCCTACACGCCGCCAAGGCGCCCAGCGATGAAGGAAAGCTCGAACCCAGGGCTTGTTCTTGGCGATGTAGTTGCCTCGAGTCTGACTCTCACGCGGGATCAAGGGAGATCAAGATGTGGAGGGAGTCTCAATCTTTCTGGAATCCTGCCCAATGACTCGCAACCTGCACTTGGCACCAGCAGGCCTTCAAGCCTTTCAGCCGAAGCCCATACCTTGTGGCCCTGGCCCAAGCCCTGGCCATCTACATTGCATCGCAGACAACACGTCAGTCATTTGCAGGATGGCACAGCCAAGCAGTCGTTGGCGTAGCCAACTGCTGAAAAAGCAAGTAGCATGCAGTGTCGGGCGGCAAGAAGAGCAGGCTAGTCCAGCGGACTAGTGGCTAGGCAGCGCTTGTGCAGATTCATGGTCAAGCGCTGCAAGAATTGTACAAAGTTGCTGGTCCGATGCCAACAAAACAGTGTGCTATTAGTGTCTGGTTTGTGCATCTGCCCTCGGTATGCTGCCATGCCCAGACAGCCAAGTGCAACTGTCTGCAGGCCAGACTCCAGCCATGACTTCCTCTCCTGTGATACCTTGATCTGTCACACGGGAAACGAAGCTACACAGAGCTGTAAATACGCCTGATGACTAATAGCTGCCGCACCAGACCTGAAATATTAAGTCCTTTTCATGTCACAGGCCACAGACCATGAAAGGAGTACCTGGGCTATCCAGGCTATCCATCCCTTCAAGTGCGCGATGCAAACCGCACAGGCTCAACATCTTGCAAAGGTGGGCAGATTGAAGGATAGTCAGGACTACTGCCGGCCCAGCGGCGCTCATAGAACTGAAGGTCTCCGCTGCTGCGCATCCACCTGGAACACTTGGAATGATTTATCGCTTTTGCTCTTCCTGCGACATTCCTGTCGTATGGCCTTATCTGTGGCCCAGTACAGTACTCTATGCCAACAGCTTTCTTGCGTCAGAATGCCCAAGGTGCAATCCTAGATCAACTTGTTCCACGTGCTGCCCGACTGGAACGCATCTCTCTATCCTTCAAGCAGAACCTGTACGGCACATTCACAACACATATTAGGTCATAATCGAATGTCTTCCCACCCATCTGCCAGGCTGCCGGTCCAGGCTTCGATCCAGGGCAGCTGCAACCACATCAGAGTCTAGCACTGCCAGGCTGTACCTGCTTGAGGTTGGGGGGCGGGGCCCAAGGACTCCGTCAAGTCCGGACTGAAATTTCACGCACAACTGAGATGAGCCTGGCGCAGGCGTTCGGAATACGTAGCTAGGGCTCAGTCCAGCGTGCTTTGCTTCCATCTGCTTAGCCAACACCAACCATCTGCTGAGCTAAAAGGCTCGTCACGCTTCAACAGCCCATGGCTGGCACAGCTCGCGCAACAACCAACAAGCAACTCGACCTTTGCCAATCTCGTCCCCTGAAAAATGAGCCCCACCCACCCCCGTCATATTCCACCCAATACAAAACCAACACAAATTACAAGATGGAATAATTATTGATCATTCAGGGCTTGGGGTTCATAAGAAAGGAGATTACAAGAGCCAAGCTGCCCTGGCGATTGTGCTTGCAGCAAGCTGGCTGCTGCGCAGTGTTTCAAGAAGAAATATCCGTTCGGTGCCTTTGCGAGCCTGCAGCCGCAAGCGTTGGTCAGTTACGTACCATTACGTACAAGCCACCTGCACGACATTTTCCGCCTCTCTGCACATGTCTCAGAGCGTACAACAATGTCTGCTGTCAAAAGTTAATGTTTTCAGATGCTTAAACCCACGTGTTTACTGCAAGGGGCTTCTCCCCTCTCCAAAGCTTCCCGGATGTGCGTTACAGAGCCTGCATCGTGCGCTTTGGGGCCATGATGTCATTTTTCCCGTGGCCTGGGGTTTCAACATCTCTGCCTTCTGTGACTTCATTGCCAAAGTGCGCAGCGCAGGCAGCGAACTCGCCGCCACCGAGCAGCCAAAAATCATAGCCTGACAGAAGTTGTTTCACCAAAGAGGAAAGCCCGCTGCCAAGCCTACTTTTGCTTGCGAGCACTGGCCCTCCATCAGGAAGAATATGTTGCGACATCTGTACGCCGATCAACATCACACCATAGCAAAGCCTGAGCACCCTTGCCTTGTGCTCTTGCATAGCAGCGGACGCTCTGGATCTGATTGGCATATCTCCTGAGGATCTACTAGGCAAGCTTCGGGGTCTCCGTGAAACCGAGGTTGTTGCAGCTATTGTGGGTTTACATACTGTCGCGCTGTAAATCACAGGCAGTCTTGCTGTAGACCTCACTAGGCAAGCTCTGAAAACAGAGTAAAGATTTGTTCATGAAACAGGCAATGTTCTCTCGGAAGTGGTCGTCAGCAAGTACAGCGATGCCAGCGTCCCTCCTGCCTGCAGGGAAGGTGCATGTCCGCATGATGCCATCTTATGGACCTCTTGCATAGCATCCAGACTTATTCACAATGGCAGCGAAGCTCATGCCCAAGCTGCGAAACATGCGCAAACGGCACTCACCACTTTCCCACCTTGCACGTCCGGGTGCACGTGGGGACCTACATCCAGCTCGGAATGGTGGTCCTGTAGCATTGAACGATCTTCAAAAACAGCCCTCCCAGGCTAAGGCCACATGTTGTTAGCTTCGCAGCCCCAGCCAATCCTGCGAATCACCATGCCCTCGCCTCTAGGGCGGAGGGCACTGATAATCGACTAACAAGTCCGTACCTGCGACATCCTACAACAGCAAGTCAGCCCCTAACTCCATCATCTCATGTGACTCATGTGAGCCTGATGTCTGCAAGATCTACACTGGCGAGAATCCCTGCACCTCTCCTGAATCCCGGCCACATGGATCGCCAGAAGAAATGCGCAAGCAACTCGAGCGTTGCTGCGGCGCATGTCACATGAATTGCTTCATGGGTGGGCCTGCTCATAGGACTGTCGGGCCGAAATGCCAGCGATATGGCAGGACTCTGCTTCTGGATTCTCCCGACCGAGTCGAAATCTCTTCCATAGGCAACGCCAACTCAAGTCACCTTTGGAGCTGAAACACCGGAAAACACGTTGAAAACCAAAACACTGACCTCAAAGGCACCCAAACTTCTATCCTCTAGCTAAAGCTTGCCGCAATACAGATAGCAAAAGCTCTCTTCTCTTGTATGCATCTGTACTCCTCCTGGCAACACAAGGCATGGTCAATAGCATTAACACCTTGCGGGCCTTGAGTGCAAGTAGGACAGCAGCTGTCGAGAGTCGTTTTTCACTCACGGAAGCGATGGAACTGATGGCCTGATTGCCGTGGAGTAGAGAGGTGTCGGGTGCAGGGGCAAGAATCCTGTTTTCCATCCGGATACACCCAGCCTTCAGTTGAAACACATTGAGGCACCAAACTGCTGAAGAAGAGTTGCGGCACGTGACGTTTTTCCACGAATCTGCGCCTCCTAGACCTCTGTGGCGCTCGGTGCTAAAACATGTGCTGACAACTTCAAGCTCCGTAGATCCGTAGCGCGTCATCTGCTCAAGAGCTTGCTGAGAAATTTGGAGGTCTTGTAAAAAGCCAGATACAGCAATTGTAGGAACGCTGCTGCGAGCTGCCTACGCTGTGTTTGCAACGAATTTTACGAGAAAAAAAAAACTTTCTTCCGAACTTGTACACCACCGGGCCGTGTGCTTGCAAAAGAAATCCACTGCCTGAAGCCACTGCACCCAAGGAACCTCCCAAATATGCACAACGTCTAGCCTTGCCATCCGCTCCACCAACGTTGTTTCTGGCCAGGCACTTTGATTCACATGCTCGACCTGCTGGGTAGACACGGCCGCGCTAGAATAAGCTGAACTCCACATCTTGATCTAGCATGGACCCTGAGCCGCATTTCACCATTTTTGGGCCAGACTACCTTGCCGGGCTCTCCTCACAAGTCGGTAGTCAGGTTTTGTCAGGAAAGTGATGATAACGGGATCGCTTTGAAGTAGGAGTTCTTGCAATTTTGTTGGCAGGCGCTCGAAGATGTATCGCTGCTGACGCAGCCACCTAAGCAAACTCCCTTCGTTGGCGACAACTCGCGGAACTCTGCCGTACATCTTTACAAACTCAGCAACAGCTCTGTACTTCCGAATCCACCCATTCTTGACCCGAAACTTTCTGTGGACCTCTGCATTAATCCACGTCTCAACCATAGGATCCACTGCTGCCACCTTCTGCACTTTGCTGTCCTGAAACCTGCCTTGCAGCAGAAGGTTGTTCAGCCAAGTGTAAAGCTCGCTTTCTCCAGCATGCCCACTCACCCGCCCTGTTGGTACCCTCCTGTTGGTTTGAACAAACTGCTTCAACTTCTCGCAGTACTGCTCAAACCGCACGGCCGCTGGCAGTCCCTGCTGCCACTGAACCAGACGAGCGCGGAGATAGTTGCATGTTGTGTTGAGGAGTAGCTTCATGCGAGCGCCTGTCAGCAAATTTTGCCTGAAATTGACTGCTTGGTTTTTCAGCCAAGTTGCCAAAGTGCTTTCTCCAGGTGCAGGTGCACTTTGGCCTTGCATTGGGAGCCTGTTATGCAGCCTGGCAAAGTCCTCGACCGCCTGTAGCCGAGCTTCCCACGGATCCGCTCGCTGCAGGATGAGTGCAAGTTGATAATGCATGGCACGGATTGCAGGATGCAGGGAGACATGTTGATCCAATCTGCAGTCAACTAACCATAGTCGAGACTGAACTTGTCGGGCATCCTTACCAATCATGCGACGGTCGGCCACTGCTATGGCCCCGAGAAACCGATCCAGCTGGTTTACATACCGGCTACCCCTTACCCCAGATCTGCTGGCCAGTTTAGGCAAAATCTGTATGGTTGGAGCTCGGTTTCGTGGCTGTGCAGCTGTCGCGTGTGGGTCTGATCTATTCATTCTCTTCTCAGCCGCGTGCTGGGATGCGCCAGTTTCGTCCATCCTGCGCATCTCGTTGAGCAGGATTGTGGATGAGAGTCTTCCTGCACTTGCAATATCAGTCAAGATGAGATCTTCGTCAGAATCCATGGCTGCACCTTCATCCTGCTGCATGAGGCCAGCAACCAGGACGTCTGCATCCGCATACAATTTCTCCTGAGCTGGATGTCTGGTATTCCCACCTTTTCTTGACCAGCTTGCTCTCTCAGGGGAACAAGACGTGGACTCTGAGCAAATGGTTTTGGGGCTGCCAATGACCCTCACTAAGCTTTGACAGGAGGAGCCGAGCTTCTGTCCTGGAGCCCGTCCATTAGATCGCTGTTGATCTTCACGCTTCATGCTGTTCGTAGCACCCGTCTTTTCACACAGCGTGGAAACTTCTGACTTCTGCTTGCCCCTCTCTTCAACCCCTTGCTCTTGCAGACAGTCTGAGATTGCCAGCGTTGTTGGTTTATCTTTGCCGGATGCAAGATCTTGACTGGCTGAACGTCTCACTGTGCTTAAACATGCAGACGTCTCATGCGCTCGTTCAACTGCCTGTGACAACACCGGCCAAGCCTTGCTGCGGGTTGAATTTGCGCTCGCGGCGGTGGCCTGGGCCGTGGGTATGCCATCCATCGGCAATCCTTTCTGGAATGTTGCCTTGACTTCCTCTGGTGCGCTAGGCAAAGCCTTGGATGGTGAGCTGCCCACATGGGACGGTTTAGATCTGCCGTCAGCAACACCAGACTTGATCAGATCCCTGTCTACAAGGCCTGAAGAAGGCGTAGGATAGGCGAGCGCTGGCAAAATAACATGAGCCAAGGGCTTGCTCGTACCATGACGCAACACGCGGCCGATTGCCTGAATGATGCTTACGTAGCTGCTCCGAGGCTGCACAAACATGCATGTATCCGCGTTCGGAATGTTGACGCCCTCGCCCAACACTTGAACCGTGACCAACACATTTGCAGGCTTCAGCAGGGCACCAGAAAATGCCGAAAGTGCCGTCGCTCTGTCTTCTTGGTTGCTTCGCCCGTTGATATGCCACACTGCTAGTCCAACAGTTTCCAGCACCTGCTGAAAGCGCTTGGCCTCTGCAATGGAGTTGCAGTATGCAAGTACCCGTCTGAAGCGTCCAGGCTGTGACAGAAGCAAATTTGCCAAACTAAGGTAGGGGTGCCCTTCATCCAAGACCGGAACCGTGAGGTCGTAGTCGCACAGCGCGTTCTGCTGGATCGCCTCGCCCATGCTGTAGCGGAAGTCTACCTCATCCTTGTGTGTGGCGGAGAATCTGAAGAGCTCTTCGCACCCAGGCAATCCTGGTGGTAGGGGATGGTGGGCTTCATCGATGAAAATCGCCTGGAACTTCAATTTCTGCAATAGGTGGACGGAATCAGTGACGGCTATGAAGCCTCGGGATGCCATGTTGATCTTGTCGTTGTACCCCATTCCCACCTTGCAGAAACCAGGGATCTCCTCAGCAAACTGCTCCAGCAGCACCCGCGATGGCACAGTGACCAAGACCTTGGCAGGACACCCGCAAACCGGAGCATACTGCCTGCAGCTACCTAGAACTCAAGGGTGATTTGAAGCGGAGGAAGGGGAGGAACGAGATGCCTACCCAGCATTCCCGCAAGTACTCACATGCTTCTGTAATCCCTTCTGCTTAAGTGCGGCCTTTGCACTTTACCGTCCCATTCCAAGGCCAGCTCCCGAATCACGCGCGTCTTCCCTGTACCACAGGCCATCTCGATGACTCGGGCTCCCTTGGCACAAGCTTCCAGACATGCCTGCTGGCAAGGCCGCAGAGGCAGATCAGAAGTTGAGCTGCGAATGAACTGATCGGAGCTCTGAAAGGAGGCAGCGTGATCCTGGCCCAGCTCATGCAAGCGTTTCTTGGTGAGTATGGTGCGCTGGCAGCCGGGCTTGCGAAGCCACTTCTTTGAGCTGCCTGAGATCTTGCAACCACGCATAGTCCAAAGAATGCACTCCGGAGCCTGGGCAGGTGCAGTACTGTGACAACGCATGCCACGAGCACGGGAAAGTGCTCTGCCGGTTCACAAACTTCTTGAGGCAACCGCGCCTTGCAGACGCACGTGGCTGTTCGCAGAAAGCGCTTGACATCCCTGTGGGTGGCATTCTCCGCCCGGCAGAGAATCGCACGCTGCCCGTCCAAGCTGAAGAGGTCCACACCTCTCGTCTGCACAGATTGTGAGCGCGCAGGTTTTGTAATGACAGTCCTTTTTATCTACCCAGCCTAGGTGCCTGCGGGTGAAGTTGTGCCGCTCAAAAAACCAGGGCGGTAGCTCCTTGCAAAAAAACTGCAAATTCAAGAGCCCGACCAGGACGACCATCTAAACCGTCTGCGACTTGCTTCCAATCATCTAGCAGCAGGCGCCTTATGAAATTCCACTCACCTTTACAGCGAGCATTGTTCTTTTGCAAGGCTCCTGCGTGGGCACGGCATTGAACTCCAGCACCGCAGCCCAGACCATGCGCTGCTGGTCTTGAAGGAAAGGCCACGTTAGCGCCTTTGCCATGTCAACCGGAAACCACATCAAGCCAGAATATGCTCATCCCGTAACTGCTGCGTATGAAAGAGTCAATGGGGCAAGGCCTCCAAAGGCTTAAGTCCCTTTAACAATTGCACCTCCCGTGCCAGGCCGCGAAGTCGCTCCATGAAGCTCTGATCCAGACCTCAAGTGAATGGATCATGGTTGCAATCACGGACATGCTAAACGACCCCTACTGCTCTCTGCAGATTGTCTCAAGCAGCCCAGGTGCGTCGCTTTTCCTGTTCGCTTCTGGAACCATCAAGTTCTGAAGTCAGTGCACCGGCAAAACATCCAGTCCTGAAAGGGTCAAGCTTGCAGATGCTAAGGATTGGGAGCCAGAAGGTAAGCCCGGCAACAAGGCTGAACCCGGTTGTAATGCGGCTCTGACATTTCTTCAACGAAGGATGTGCCATTCGAAGATGGAATGCAATCACATGTATTCTTGTCCTTGCGAGCTTCCGCCCACCGAGGCAGCTGAAGCTTGGCCCAACACAGTGGACAAAAGCAAGTCCACAAAGCAGCAGGGCCCAAGTCATTCCCCTGCTACGGCGGCGGCGGAACAATTTGGGGACCGCTGCCTGCGACATTGGCTGCAAAGGAAATCTTGGCCATGAGGCCTTCCTCATCCAACCTAAATTTCATGCAGCATTGCCGCAGTCTGCAGTTGGGGGCCCTGCTGAGCCTGAATGTAGCAGAGCTTTGAACATCAAACAGCAGAGCCCTTCGCAGCCGCCCATATCTGCGGGTAAACTGCATGAACAAAGCTCAATACTAGCTAGTTCCAAGCGATTATTATGGAAAACCAAGCTGCCTGTCTATTGCACTGACAAGACACAAATGAGAGACGCCGAAGAATATGTCGACAGAATATGTATTTGCCTGCTCTGTCTGGCACTTGCCAACAGCACCTGCAACCAACCCAAATGCGTCAGGCATGCTGCGAGCTCTGCTAGCGACCCCCTGTCGGTCCTACACAGCGCTTCTTTCGAAAGAACAGAAGTAGTAATGTAGTAGCTTAAGTCATGACGCCAAGTCAGGCAATCCATAGACGTAACGCCAAGGATCTGATCATCCCAGCTGTCTGATTCTCGCTGCCAAAGCTTCCAAACTTGGACCCTCGAACCCTACCAGCCTGTAGATGCATAGGCATGCACAAACCCTGCACGTTGACCTCAAGACATTTCGAGCTCTTTTTTGTTCCTCGGCTGCCTGCAGCCCGGCGAGAATACTTCGGGCCTCCAGGATCTCGGCCTCTCTTCGGCCGAGCTCGTCCTGGAGATCAATGTGATTTTGAGGGTCCACAGGGCCTGAAGGCAAACTGCGGGATGTTCAAAGGCCTCGAGTGTTAACCTTTGAAAAAACCTCAGGCCCCCCCCCCTCCCTTGGCCTTAAGCTCATCGATGACGTCGTTCTTCGACGCTAAGGCACGGCGAAGCCGCCCCTCGATGAACCTGGGAGGCAGAGGCAGCCATCGCCACCAGCGGCTACGACATATGTCTGGCGCGTCTTCCAAATCACAAGAGGAATCACTTCTGTTTGAAGCTACGATTTAGGATTGGGCCCGGAACAAGCCTCATGTTGTTTGGGCCGCATGTCACTTTGCTACATTGCCTCACCCAAATGTTGCAGCCCATAACCGTTCTTAAGCAGTGATGTTCCTGCACAAAAATCTTTTTGTACCTATCATGCAGCTTCTGAGCCCAGTAGCTCAAGCTGGGAGGCCGAAGCATCCATCTGGCACATCCTTGGCGTCATGTTGGGTTGTGCGCAGGAAGACTGGGGACTTGCCAAAGCTCCACGCTACCCCACATCTCTTTTAGAAAGCATTTAATCCCTACTCTTCCCAGACCTGACTCTGAATGATGATCAGCCAACCTCAAACCTGAAGTCATCCGATCCCTTCAGCCCAAGCTGCAGCCGCCCCTCAGCCTCCGCCAGGCGGAAGCGGAGTGCCTCCAGCTGGACCCCCAAGGCTTGGGGATATAGTTGTACAGAGCTCACATAGGGTCCTGTATAGCTATATGCGACTAGATGGGGTTATGTAGGGCCAGATAGGGCTTTACACGCTGTTGTAGATGGTCCATGGGGAGTGCCATTGATTTGGGGGTCCTGCAGAATTCTGACCCTGTGGCGTTTTTGAAGCAATATGGTGTGGCGGGCTTCTTATTATCTAACGTTCAAGGAAAAAACACTGACATTTTCGGAAAAAATCACCTAGGCATGTCAAGAAAGATTTGTTTGAAGCAGTGATAGAAACCTTCAAGTGCACTGCTGACAGCATCGTTAGGGGGCTCACTTGCTGAACACCCAGTAGTTGACCAAATTCACTGATGAACTACGAAAGCAAGAAGGCACCTCGCGGCCCGGCGAAGGCACAGGCTCTGTAAAGCCTGCAAGCGGCGGGCAAAGCCACTGACATTTGAGATCCTCCTGGCATGAAGGGGACACGGGCTCCGGCCTTAACAGGCAGCTTTAGCATGGAAGGTAATCAGAGATTTACGTAGCTGTATGGAGCCCTTCACAAGCTTCGAAGGGTAGGCGCATAAGCTTAAAGGGGGCAACACTGGCAATAGAACTTGCTCTTTTGGCATCATGACCTAAGCGGCTTGTAATGCGACGACATGAAGGCCGCACAGCAAATTGATTGCGCCTTCATCTTCGGTCACAATGCCAACCTCTGCCATTTCTGGCGGCTGGCGCGCAACCTGGCACCGCTTGCACGGCTCCGGGTTTGCAACAACAAGCCGGAAACTGAAACTTATGCACAAATACATACTACAAGGAGTGAAAACGCGTCACAAACCTGTACATGCTGGCTACCGTGCGCAAAAACATCGCAAAACTTTTAAACCATCAGCCATCGATTGTGCGCGACGGGCGAATGGAGTGGTAACATCCGGCCTTCTCTTCTTCAGCTTCGTGGGCTTGCTGGGCCTGACGCTGAAAGATCTTTCCGACTCTCCAGGTGAGCCTATAGGGGACGCCCAGAAGATTTCACACTGAGCAGAGTGTTGCGTTGCCATTGCAACGGCCACAAAATCCAAAAACTACTGCCTTTGAGGATCTCCTGACCGCAAGATATCTGGAGGACGCACTTCCTGCCCTTCCTTGCTAAAGAAGAAGATAGTCGGTTGGGAACGGCTGAGTCTCAGGCCAGCAGGTTGCGAAAACCTTGTGACGCAAGCACAAAGTTTGCTACTTCTAGCTCCTGCTGCTGCCATTACCAAATCTAGGCTTCCCAACTGCAACTCCCACACGTTGCCGTTCTTTCTCGAACACTCAGCTAGAACGATCCTTGCCTCAATAGACAATAGCTAGATTGCACTTTGCCAATGCCCAAGCCAAGCTCCAATGCACACTCAGGCTTCTGCTGTCCAACTTTGTTCGCAACTGCGTGGCCTGCATGGTAACACAATCAAAAAAGTCTCATCATACCGATGTGGCACATGAGACTTTTGGTCCGTGGACTGACACGGCTCAACTGGTCTGAATGGTCTCGGAGCGCTGACGGCTCAAATCTTGCCATCTGCCTAATGAGTGAGACACAGGTCCTTATGGATGATGAGAAGATCTGTATTTCCTATGGCCTCAACTGTTTTTGGTTCTGTCCCAGTATGAGCACATCCAATGGGCTTTCCCAGCCAAGACCTCCTCCTCAGCGTGCAGCCGGCGCTTTGCCTGCAAGCAACTCCGGGGATCTGGGCTGGACACTCTGGGCTTCAGCACGCATGCATTGCCAGGCATTTTGGGCTTGGAGTTCAGGGTTGAAGGTTATGCGCATTTGAAGCTGCCCTTCAGCTGGGGTTATATTGTAGTCCCAACTTGATATCACTAAATCCCACCCTTGGCCTTAAGGGAATGAAGGAAAGGATCCTTGTTCTGCCCAATCCATTCCCCCATTCCCTACCAAGCACCAGGGAGTCGTTGGGGCCAGCCTCGCCTCCTGAGCAGCTTCCACGGACAGGCGGAAATGCTCACCCTCCAGCTTTGACAGCACCTGGCGCTGCCGGAGGCCGTTTCTGGAATTCTGCCTCCTCCCAACCATTTTCAGCTTCATGAGGGCCCTACATGCAGGTACTGGTGAGGCTGCTTGTGGCCGTAAAACCATGGCAATAAAACAACAAATAATTGTCGCAGTGATGTTCACAGTGACGACAACTGAGGCCATGCTGAAGAGCCATGCTTCAAACTCAGGAGTGTTCAAAAAAAGGTCTAGCCAACATCTGCGGATTCCTCCTTCCTTGAGGAGCACCAGAACGCAAGATGAGGGAAGATGGGAGCTTCTCAGAATCAGGGTATCTGTAGGGACCCTGGGGTACATAAAATCAATTTCTTAGAAATCCGAACGCAGACTTTAAGACACTTGGGAGAAAGTGCCAGATCCACCGCGCCTCGGTGACCTGCTGCTCGCGCCGCAGCTCAAAGGCCTCCTTAACCTCAAGATTTTTCGTTTAGGGTGATTAGGGTCAGGGTTGGATTTAATGTTTAGGGTCAAGAGTTTGGGGCTGAAGGTCTTGGCTTAGGATTTAGGATTTGAGGTTCCGGGCTTAGCGTTTCCGGTTAAGGACTTAGGGTTTCAGGCTTGGGGTTTGGGGCTAATCACTATAATCTTCTGCAAGGCTTCAGCCGTGAGTGCAAAATTTCTCCCCTCTCACCTAGCTTAGGCTTAGTATTGAGTCCCTGCGATCAGGGGTTGATCAAATTCATTCTTCCAACTTAGGTTCGGTGAGTTGTTGAAGGTAACGCTTCAGTGGACTTCCCGATTGCCGACTTTCCAGGCCTGAAAGAATTGGCCATAAAACTTGGCGACTCTTCTTGCATAAGCTTCTAACTCATAAGGCCAGCACTTATGCTGCTCAAACTGCTGAATCCTTGCATGGAGCCCCCCTCACCGTCAACCCAGCGTTGAGGCTACGACTTCTTCCACCTCGCCTCAGATCGCGTACTGCCATGCAGCGGCCAATGCTTATGATCACAGGCGATCTGGAGACAAATTGTTGCACGACCAGCTCCTTTGTGCAAGAATCTGCACATTTGCATCCATCCTGCGGCAAAATCATATAGATCCATAAGAGGGAATTCTGTAGGCATGCAGGCCATTCATGAGGGAAGATGTTGCGCAACCGCCTCTTGGTAACTCAATAGCTGAGCCTCAGGCGAGTCAGCCCATCTCGCGCAGAAAGGGCTGTTGCAGAGGCCTGTGTACATGTCAACACTTGCAGGGTGAATGATCCTCAAGTTCCTTTTAGCCCATAGACAAAATACCTGCCGATTGAGGTGCTCCGAGACGGCTGATCGCGTGGAAAGATCCGAGCACCGAAACTTGTGCTCTCCGCTGGTGCTGGCATGCTCTAGACTGGTTCAAACCGTCTGCGGGAGTGCCTCCTTTCTTGCGGCGGCCTCAGCTGTTGGCAGGAAGTGTGGTTGAAAAGCACATTCATGAACATGGCTCTACGCTCTTCCCTCCCGCTGTGCTTGGGCACGCATGCGGGATTTGCCAGCTACATCCACCTTACAATGTGTTGCAATGGAAAACAAGCCGATAATTTTTCCCTCCCCGAATAGAGACTTCCCCTTTGGATCCCATTTTCGGGGCCTCAGAGTGACATACAAAAGCATGGCAGCAATGCGCCAAGGCTTGGGCGGCATCGGCTTCCGCCTTGCGGGCGGTGCGAGAGGCTGCCCACAGCTCTGAGGATAGCTTTGCCTGGTGAGCTTCTGCCGGACTTGTATGTGAAGTATGCAAAACTTCCTAGGACTTTATGATAACCTTCTGTGGGTTTGATGGGGAGTCCATATAGGAGGGCTGCCCAAGCATCTCAAATCGCAAAAGTTCTACAGGCGGGGCTTCTATTGGGCCTCAAGCCACGATCTACCTACTGGCACGAAACATAACAACTGACAGGGCATGTTTAGTATTACTGCGCAAGTCTTGACGAGAAGAACTACTACAGAAAGCACTAGAAGGCAGTACCAGTAGCCGGTCCGATACACTCCTCGCACGACAAACCAGGACTGCGGCAATAAGTCCACAGAATATGGCTCAGTTGGGGTCACTGCTGCTCAGAACATCATAGCGCATCTCGAAACTGGGGCACCAAAAAAGCCACAGCCTCTTTGTAAAAAGCGAACGAGTAGCCATGTTATCGAAGAAAATAAGCATCCTGTAGTAAATCTATTCTAGCCTGTATCCGTTTTTACCGTTTTGCGGTGAAAGTCCCAGCCGGGAAATACAAATGCACGAAGCTTCAAAATCTGCTGGAATCGAGATCTTGCATGCTTCAAGATACAACGAGATAGGTTGCTGCATACTGTGCGAGAAAATAGGTACCTCTACAACTCAACATAACAAAAACCCTCAAGGCTTCCTACTTATTACTTGACAGGGAAAGGCACTTGCCTACCCAGACAGTGTTAGAGATTCTTCCTCCTCCGCACACACGATATTCAGATCTTCATAAATTACCAAAGATTTCCTGGGCACATTGCCTGGATTATTTCCTGGAATTCCCTACTAAGACACCCTACCTAACCTTTTGCCATCAAAAACCCTAGGCCCTTGCACGCCCCTAAACGAACATGTAGCGTAAAAAACGGATCCCTTGTCGATTATTGTCGCTGAAAATGGTGCAATATTGGGTCCCATGGCAGCTTGAGGAAGAGTACACCCAACAATCTGCCTACCAAAAGCTTGGCCCGGCCTCAGTCTGCGAGGCCTTGCAGCTGCCGGATCCGTTTTTAGGTTAGGGTTTGGTCTGGTTGCTGTTGCTGTGTGCCCCAATAAGATTCACCTTTTGATTAGAGTAGGTTGTGTAGCTCCAAAAGGTTTAGAGGTTGCCTACTCAGCGACTAAGTTGGCATTTTATCGTTCACAGCCGGGACTTTGGGTTGGGTTTTAGGAATGTTTTCTTGCCACCTGCGGAGCTGGAGTCCAGGGTTCCACGTCTGAGAAACCACCGAACACACAATCACATGACCCCCAGCACTCCTCTGCACAGGCGTTCCCGCGCTGCCACATCCCCCACCCAGACATGTACTCTCCAAAATCGGAAAAACTCTGGACTCTGGAAGCCACCAACATGTGAGGTGCACTTACCCATCTGGCAAATCATCAGACACGAGCTGTCCAAGCCGCAAGAACACCTGTCCCGCACAACGAAACAAGACTAGCCTCGCATCAAACCCAAGAAATCCAACACTCTAACCACCCCACAAAACAACACCCATGTCCCCAGGAGGCCTCAAACCCAAGAATCTTCCCCCTTTCCTCAGAAAGATGCCTCGCGGCGCTCCATGGCCAGCTCTTCAGCTCGGCTGACCTCACAGGGCAGCTGAGTAAACGTGTTGGGCCAATCCCCTACCACAGGGAACTATGGGAGGTACATTATATTGAGGCCCTATTTAACTCTATGTTAAGGAGTTATTACTTTACGGGGGATTGCCCTGAGTGAGCATGGGGGATGTCTCAGAGCCGAACCTCTGGGCCCAAAATCTATACAAACTCCATCCAACACAGCTTCTCCGACACACGATCCTTACACGAAATCTTGTCCTAGACTTGCTTGCTTCACGCCGTACACCACACCCTGGAGTCGACAATCTTGGTTTCCGGCGCTCAGCTCCTCGACCTGCTCTCTCCTCAGGAAGCTTCTCAGCCAAACAAGCAAGGCTGCCTAACTTGAAATGCGAAACCTCGACGCCGGAACACTGTGGTTCTCATGAGAGCAGGATGTAATCATTCAACCCAGGAAGTAGCAAGGCCAGTGATTCTTTGAGAGAATATCTAATATGTAGCATGGTGCATTTTCCGAATTCCTTGAGAGTAAGCTGAAGTTCATGATGCGCCTACTTTGCTCGAGGGGTCCAAGGCGCTTGACGGATGGATAATGGCCCTCGCAGCACTAGCACTAAGACAGAAGTCTGGAGAGACCACATGGACCCTACTCTCAATTCACCTGCAAAAAGCAGCCACCCATCTGCTTGAAACCGAGACTGCGAAGCCGAAACAGTCATATTAGAACGCAGAACCCTCAACTGAAATCTCCAAGCTACAAGTAACAGCTCGACACCACTGTGGCATGCTGGGCTTGCTGCAAAGATCGGATTGTAGCGGCCTGTCCGCAGCCCAGCTCCAAATTGCAAAAGGGCTTCTGGTTTTAAGAAAATTTGACAGCGAGAATGAATGATGCTACGGGGCAGGTGCATAATGCGACGAGTGGGCCCAGGTAGCCCGTGGGAGGGTGTGATTCGCTATGATTGCGTGCCAATCCTTCTAGCCACGCACTCGCCTAGCATGCGAAATCACAGCTAAGCTGGTGTGTTGCTTGGTGTGCATGTAACCTCTTCAAATCGTGAAGTAAGCTTCGGATTCCACTCCAGCTCACAATTTGGACAATCCGAGCTTCACAAGGCTTCAGGGCCACGGAAGTCTCTAAAGCAGGAGGATGAAGATCACAACAGCTCCAATCCGCCAGAAGCTGGGAAACTGAAGAGGTCCTTCAGTGATTCAGGAGCTGGGAGATGAATGTAGACGTCTGAATCATCGAAAGAATTTTTCCTGATAACTCTCATACGACTTGGATAGAACAGTTTTCCCAACAAAAATGATTGTGAGAGTAGAGTAACCCCAAAGCTCGATTTCAAAATGATTTGCAGAGGCCCCACCATCAAACCCCAAAATTAGGACCCATAAATACACCCCTTTAAAGGGACCCCTAATCTGAAATATTCCCACTGTGGTATACTAGAGTATACGGGTAATATCAAAAATCATGGGGTGGGGGTGGTTTTGACATTAGGGGCAGGGGATTATCCCTACATAAACCTAATTACCATGTCATTCCCATGCTCTTTTCCGTTTGATTCTCCCTTATTGGGGGTAATATCCCTAATCCCTAAACCGTAAAGCCTAATCCCTAAACCCAAAACTCTCTACCCAAAACCCTATATAAAGCGTTTCCAAGTCCGACCTCCTGGGCTCGATGCTTCGCTACATCTTCGGCAAGCTCCGCGCGCCTGCAGGCACTCAAACCCCAAGGAAGTTGAGCTTTTCGTGTTGGGAAAAGTCGGCAAATTAAAAAAACACGAGCACTGTATAAAAGGGAATCTATAAAGAAGGGACTATGGAATCTTACCTGGCTATAACCTAGGCCTGTCCCTTTCGGGCTTGAAGGTTTCAAGGCCTCAGGGCTGAGGCAGAGTGAGGGTTTTGAGAATGCAGGAAATTTCCATTTGACTGTAGGCTCAAGGCTTTCAATGTGCCTGGCAGCCTCAAAGCGTGACTAGTGGATTTTATGCGCATCTCGAGTGTGAGGCTGGGTCAGATCTGGCTGCGCCCTTCTCCTTCACCGCCAGTAGCATTGTGCGAGCTGGCAGCTAGAGGTTCATCAGCGTTCTCGAGTCTTGTGGCCGGAGATGCATGATGTTGCGCCAAAGCAGCAGCACGGAGAGGAGGCCAAAGTATGATGCAGGAAAACCAGGCATGTCCTGTGGCTTCGGGGACTGCAGCAAGTCATTGCCTGCGCCGGCTCTTTCTAAGATACAGTCCTTGCGTTTATGGCTGCAATGACTTACGTATTTGAGGGAATCTCCTGCCAGAAATCCAAAGGTTTCTAGTTTCGAAGTCATGGCCCTTCTATGCACATGCTCAACCCTAAATCCTAGACCCAAACCCCTAGCCCCTTCACCCTAAAGCCTTAAACCCTGCTATGTTCCACAAAGAGCAAGACACCCTCGCCAAGTACCCAAAGCAAAGGCCCGGACATGGCTGCCATCTGACGGTGGGCCTGGGCAGCTTACTGGGTTGCTGTGAAGAAACACACTCACTTACCACCAGTACTTCTCTACTGAGCTATGAGTTCTACCTGTGAGCTCTATTTTATGTATTGCGCGAAGCCTATACTTTATTCATTTGCATGGACAATTATAACGAAATTATTGCTAGCTGGTTAAATTACCATAAAATGAATATCTAGGACTATACAGGGGCTATTTAGGGTTATATGGGGAAAGGGTTTTGGTTTTGGATTAGGTCACCAGAACATGAGTATGTAGTAAATGATAGGCTCTCCCGATTTTAGTAACCTATTTAAAGTTCCTTAACAGACAGCAACCCAGCCTAAAATCAACCACTGCCGAAGCCCTGGGAGAGCAAAGCATTCCTCTCCCCACAAAATCGGAGCTTCCTGCCCTTCATGGCAAGAACCCAAACATTGTACAAGGCAATCCCCCAAAATGAAAATCAGGGAGACTTTCCATTGTATGGGGAGGCTGGAACGCACAGTTGTCAACCGGGCGTGGTGCTCTCTGCAGATGTAAGTACTACATATGGCATAATGTTTTAGTTTCACTGTGTCTAGTCAAACTTTGGGAAACCTAGACGGCCCCTGAGACCCTGGCCGCGTACTGTTCAGCCCGCATGGCCTCGTTGCAAGCGCTCTGCAACCTTGGCAAACATCTTATCTTGCAGAAGCGTGCAATGAATTCTAATCATACCCATGTATTAGCAGCAATGCCGACTAGTGCTGCTGCTACTGCCACCACCAGTCACTATTACTCTACGGATGAAAGCTGCGAGGGTAAGCAGTGCCTGAAAACTGTCTTCTCAATGCTTTTCAGAAACAACGGAATGGCCGTGGAACTCACCAAAGGGATGAAAGGCACAAACTTTGAATTCAGGATCCCAAGTGCCATAATTGACGGCATCGGGGTCATGCTGGACCACAACGGCAAAGGTTCTGAAAAGGATGTATGTGGGAAACCAGTCTGCAAGACTGGCCAAGACTGGCAACTCGAACCCAGAAGCTCTACGTTCAGAAACATGGGGCCCACAGTAGACACTCAGTGTCTGTGACAGACTTCTCAATTGAGCATCCGGGGCCTTACAGCCACATGAAGAACAACCCATTAAACGAACGTGCAACTCATCCTGTAACTCCAGGCATCTGGCTCTTCCGTCATACTCTGCGTCCGCAATCTCTCAGCATCGAGACCTGCCACAAAAAAATGACATTGCAAAAGCAACATGATGCTGGGGTTTGAGGTTCTTGGTTTAAGGTTTAGCATATGAAGCCAGCTGCCACGGCCAGGTATACACAAGCCAAATGCAGCTGATGCTCATGATGCTGGCTGCCCCAGACCCCGTCTACACAGGCCAAATGCAGCTGATGCTCATGATGCTGGCTGCCCGGGCCCCGTCTACACGAGCCAAATGCAGCTGATGCTCATGATGCTGGCTGCCTGGGCCCCGTCTACACAAGCCAAATGCAGCTGATGCTCATGATGCTGGCTGCCGGGGCCTCGTCTACACAAGCCAAATGCAGCTGATGCTCATATGCTGCCTGCCCGGGCCCCGTCTACACAAGATGCTGGCTGTCCGGGCTTCGTTTACACAAGCCAAATGCAGCTGGTGCTCATGATGCTGGCTGCCTGGGCCCGTCTACACAAGCCAAATGCAGCTCATGATGCTGGCTGCCCGGGCCCCGTCTACACAAGCCAAATGCAACTGATGCTCATGATGCTGGCTGCCTGGGCCCCGTCTACACTAGCCAGAGGCAGCTGATGCTCATGATGCTGCCTGCCCGGGCCCCGTCTACACAAGCCAAATGCAACTGATGCTCATGATGCTGCCTGCCCGGGCCCCGTCTACACAAGCCAAATGCAACTGATTGCTCGTCTACAAAAGCCAAATGCAGCTGATGCTCAT